>LBNU01022266.1:34937-76380 GCA_014162995.1 Artemisia annua | reverse complement strand
GGAAGACTAACTAGAGACACAAAAAAGGTTTTCACGAATGACCATGCAATTTAAAGAGTAGAAAAAATACGTAAAGCTGCCTACAGAAATGCTCTTCATCCTTAGCCACCTCCACCAAGCCCAAACACCATACTCCAAAGCTAATTATATATCATTTAGTACCTTGAAATACATGTTAAAAAGTCAACACAAAGGTTGAGTGAATCCATTAGGCTTTAAAGGAAAGTAATTGATCATCAATATTCCAAGTTTAGATAGAAAGGGGCGTACGTTGTTATACGCCCGCGCGAAAATTACCACTGCACTAAGCCTCATGACACCCAAGCGTTAACCAACCAACCAGTAACACGTGTACTGAACAATAAGTCGACAACTAACCCGCGGCAATTTGCATACCATATCAAATGCCCTACGCTAGGTCACTGCCAAATACCTGAGCAACCTCACAATATATATACACCACCAATTTCCGTATCCAGCAAAAGGACGTTGGGAGGGTCAATTCCTATAGGCCTATATACTATTTCGCGCTGCACTCCGCAAGTTGCATTAATGGCTCATGATGCTGGGAGGGGACTTTCTGAATATTGGCAAAAATCGTCGTATACTTAACGTGCTTATCCACACGAAATGGCTACTGCTTCACTCACCAGTACCAGCACTATATAAGTTTCCAGCTCAATAAAACAGTTTTCAAACCATTGTGGATTCCCCATCAGTACAAAACAGAGCATGTATCTCACCCCACAGTAGTTTTGCAAAGCAATTAGAATAGATAAAAGTGGGGCTTATGGACTCACCTAGCCACAGCAAATGCAAGAAACACGATCCGACCACAACTTGGCGATGCTAGTTAAATCACACAATATCCCGAAGATTGTACGAAACCGACGAAAAGTCCTCGTATAAGCAAGGCTCTATCCCACATCCGAAGCTCCTCAGCGACCAGAACCAAATCTGCCCATACAGATATTCTAACTTTCCCATGTCATTACGCCAAATCTTACGTCGTCAACTCTTTCTTATCCGTTCGATATGTTTGTGTTTGCGTTTGGCTACTCGATTGTGTGGTGTGTGTGTGAGAACGACGACAGATACTTCAAGTAACTCACGCCAAAAACTTTAAATAAAACGAAAGTCATTAAGAGATCAGACAAGACTCGCAAAGTACTCACGCCACGAAGAGACCGACATTTCGACTTGCAGATCAAACGAGTCAAAACTCAATACGAAACTCCGGGTCGCAGAACACTTATATGATCCATCCAACAGCAATCATACTTAAATGGCTTACTAAGGTCAACCTTATGGTCAAAGTCAAACCTCAAGTAAACCAAAACTTAACAAAGGATAAAGATCGTCACAATTATTGGATACTTATGCGTATTTGCCTAATACGACCTAGTCCAACATATTCCATCAATGCACCTTGTAACTTATAGTTATCTCATACTTAGTTGAAGGATTTATCGGTAAGTGCGTTAGGATGGGTCGCCTACTTAATATTCTCCCTCGACACGTTTTGTTAAATCCTAATTGTGGTTTCGCAACTCAATTAGTTCGTTTAACCCGTGGCAAGGATTATATTAATATCAACCAATTCGTTAACTCGACATCAGAGGTAACCTTAACCTCAATTTTATCTCTTATCTAAGTGTTATATTGTTTTCGTATTATATACTGTGTCCTTGTATAACTCTTCCATGTAATCTATGTATTAAACTCAATTTACATTTTCCTTTTGTTATTTATTTTTTACCATATAAATTGTTAAATGACGTTGTTATCTTTATTTAAGTTTCTTTCCAATTTAGATTATATTATTTATTTATTATTTTTAGCTGCGCTTTTAATATTCCTTATTAATTTGAAATAATCGTTATATTATAGTTTCTCTTTATCGTCATTTTATATAGTTATTTATGATTATATTATTAATATATATGATAACGTCTTTGTTTATTTTCATTATAATTGTATTTATAATTCACTATTTTTAATTCTTATAAACGGTTCATTGTAGACGTTCATAATTATTATATTTATTATTTCTCTTGTTATTTCCGTTTAAAGTCACTTTTTATCACAAGCCACTAGTACAACAGCTATATGTTAAAAAGAAATCTTATGTCAGTTTCGGCTCGTCAGGCTACACGAGACTAGGCTGCTAAACTTTGTTTATTTTCCGCTGCAAACTCTATTTACTTTTTCCGCTGCTACTTTGACTTAAGAGTCCTTGTACTCTAAACGGTTTGTAATTCGAATGATATGTTTTGCAACATTTATAAACGTCCCGTGTTGTGGTCGTTAGCTATAAATGTGCTTGGTTTCTATTTGCGTAATACCCCCAGCATGATAGCTGCCGTATTTGAGTTGGGGGTATTACAGACACTCTCATAGCAAGCAAGTATTTTCTTGAATACACTCGACTCGGTTTTCAAAATTTCAAGGATATACTGCTCCAACTAATGGAATCTATTGAGAAGTTGATTGCTGAAAGAATACTTCACGAAAGAGAGTATAACAGAAGGTTGAATGTAAGAAAGCTGCAGACTCAAGAAGGGAAGGTTATTACGGCTAAAGCATTGGATGCTAGTTTGGTTGTTACAGAAAGCAGTGGGACAGAATCAGAAGAGCAGATTGACAACAGCAGATCGGAGAATGATGCAGAAGTTGATTGTTCAGATATCATACCAACCTATGACACAGAGCCCAACTTTGACAAAGAACAAATGGTTGAGGAAGATATCATGCCCATCTACGACACAGAAGAGCAAATGGTTGAGGAAGATATCATGCCCATCTACGACACAGAAGAGCAAATGGTTGAGGAAGATATCATGCCCATCTACGACACAAAAGAGCAAATGGTTGAGGTACAATCTACTGTTGATCATGTTATGCATACAAATGAGAAACAACAATCTGAGCAACCTAACTTCAGTAATGAAGGAGAGGTTGAACAGAATGTTGTACAATGTCTAGACAAATGTTCTGAGTCTGAGTCCTTACTTGCTAATCTAATTACTGTAACATCAAACCAAACTCTTGAGTCTGAAAACATTCTTCTCAAAAAGACCATTTCCCAGTTTCATAAAGATTTTTCAAAACTAGAAGCACATTGCATCTCACTTGAACTTAAATTGCAAAAAGAATTTCTAACTTCGGGCAATAATGGTCAGTTTTTGAATGAACAAAGTAAACATGTGGATACATTAGTTAAGGAAAATGAGCTTTTAAAAGGTCAAATTCAAGCACAAGGGTTTGCAAATGCTGCATTGCAAAACAAATTAAGAAGATTGACTGGCCAGAGTGTGGATACTAAGTTTGCAAAACCATCAATCTTGGGGAAATTGCCTATTCAAACAATCAGAAAACCATCAGTGGTTAGACAACCAACTGCATTTAAATCTGAACGAGCCAAATTTTCAAAATCTCGGTTTGCCTCCCAAGTTGTTGAGATAAATCATTTGACAAAACCAGTCACTCCACATTCCTGGCCAAAGGAAAATGCATCTGTTTCTGCTAAACCTAAACACATCATTATGTCTGGCTATTCTAGGATTAGTTCGAAAACCATGTCTAAAACGAGCATTAAAAGTAAAGAGTCTTATGACAAAAATGACATGTACAAGAACTATGATCTAGAAAAGGCTAGGAAAAAGGCACTACTTCAAAAGGACGGAATTATAGGTTCAAGACCTCGTGTGATGCCTTCCACTGTATTGCAAAACACTGTTAGTAGTAGCAAACCAAAACCTAAAAGTACTCAACAAACTAGTAGGAATTGGCTAGCATCTAAGAGTAGTTGCGTAAATAATCATGATGTATGTGCTTTAACATATCTGCAAAAAGAAAATTCACGTGCAAAGGCACAATCGTGTAAGACAAACAAACCTGTTGAACCAAAAGTTAAGATTCAGAAACCTAAGAAGTGGATCAGTATAGCACATAGGTTTTCTCAACCAAGTTACGCTCTCACATTTCATTCCGCTGCACCTAAGAGGAAAACATCTCCTAGATCTAACCTTAGGTAGGTACCCACGGGTCGAATTTTCAAAGCGATTAGTCTTAGGTGGATTCCTACTGGAAAGATTTTAGACATTTGCCCCAAAACTAATGGGAAATCCACAGAATCTATCCCTGAGAAGAGAAAGGAAATCATTGACATAGTGTGTTCGAGTGTCAAGAAGATAATTGACACTACAACTTTATGCTTCTAACATCCGGAACCCAATTACACTTGGGGATCCATGTTCTTTGTTTTGTCTCTTCTTTCTTTCTTTGCAGATTCAACAGAAACAATGGCTTTCGTATACTTCAGTACGAAACCCGCACTTCATTGATGGCTTCGGAACAACTCAGTTTCGGACCCGAGCTTAACATTATGGCTTCGGAACAACTCAGTTTCGGACCCGAGCTTAACATTATGGCTTCTAAGCACAACAGCTTAGGACCCGCAACCAACCGTCTAAAGTTTCCAGATCATTCAGCTGCACCTCTTTCGCTAAACCGTCGAGATTTGGAAACCTTGTTTGCTCCGTTGTTTGATGATTCCTTTGAGAGTAGTGCACATCATGTATCAACTGTTTTCGCTGCTCAACCTGATAATATTCTTTTACCTGATACAACTGCGACTACATCAACAACCGTTGCAACAGCTGCACCTCCAATTGAATCTACAACAACAAACGAACAAACTGCTTCCAATAACGAACATGTAGCTGATGATCAAAATGAACCAGTACCCGCACATGCAGATTATGATGGAAATGCTTCCTTCAATCCATTTGCTCCGGCTTCAACCATTCCTGATATTGCAGAGTCATCTTCTAGCAATTTGGATCCGTCTAATCTGCATGTTGTATATCAACATCACCCTTCGACACATCAATGGACTAGAGATGTTTACAGCAGTTGATTCTCATGGGCCATTTATGGTAATTCACACTTGTTCACTTAATTGGACATATGGGGTTACGCTGCCTTCGTTTTCCATCGTAATCATAGTGTGTATGCTTCCGATTCCGCGAAGACATCGTGGGGGAAGAGAGAGTGGGTGTTCTGTTGCTTTCTTCGACTTTTCTTGATTTCTTTGCGAAAACACTCACTTTCCATGAGGATCTGCAATCAGGGAGAAGAAATGTGCACATCGGAGACGCATAATAGACTCACGGATCGAGCTTACAATTTTATTACTACCGGAGAGACGTCCGCAGAGATGATCAGTGGTTCAGTTTTGTGATTTTTGGTGTAATCGTTTCAACTCTCGCGGGTTGTTTTGTGTGAAGTTACCTACATATGATGTTTTAACCGCATTATGATGCCTCATACAGAGTCATACTATCGAGTATTCGTACATACACAGGTGATTATTATTCCTATAGACCGCAACAATCAGGGGGAAGAAGTATTATTTCATCTTTCGTGGTTTGTTTGGTGTGAAGCATCTACATATGTGAGAAGATATTGTTGATTTCTTGCATGTTACCCCCGAATGAAGTTTCTGTATTGAGCATAACTGTGATTAAGTAAATATTCAGATTTGTTTGATGTGGTTTACTGTGTCATCTACAAATTCCGATGCGTACTCAAAACTTCAAAAGTTAGAAGACATATTAACTACATCAAAGTTTCGAATCTGCTGAAGTCGGTTGTCAGTTTGGGGGGAAGTTGATTCAGAAACTTCGCCAAAAAGAAGTGGATGAAGAAGCTGCTAAAGACATGCTGCATGAATTGGGGGGAAGTTAATCCCTTATGTCGCCCCATTGAGGAAAGATTGATAAGGCGTGATCAGATCAGACGACTTGAAAGCTACATAGGAGCCAGACCTTCATTTCCGGTCCGACTTTATAAACGACCTGATCCAGTCTTCACGTCCTTCGGTGATGATGAATAACATTTGACACGGGTACAATCATATTTCTTTATCATTTTCTGATTGATTTGTGATTACTCTTGGTGTGTGCAAACTTCTAATCTTCAAAACTATGTTCCTCTATTAAAACAAATCTTGCTTTACATTGTCAAAATGGAACATGTTTTGAGGGGGAGAAAACTTTCACAAAATCATGAAGTTTGCACACCTCACCACAATTCTCCAAGGATAAGATGTTTCTTCATCTTTCGGATTAAAAACTCATTTTCTAAAAGTTCTATCATCTCTCGAATTAAAATGTGCAAAGAGGTTTCACAATGTAAATGCTAATTCGATGGGGAGAAAAGAAATTTTTCTGCAGTGATCCCAACATTAACCATGTTTAGACTTCATGGACATTGCATGAAAAATAAAACGGGCTCTAATCAATGTTTCCACAAAAGTTCTCAAAAGTTCCACACATAATTAAAAACCTCAACGAATCATACTAACGATTTTTTTCTTTCTTCGTTTTTTTCCCACAATTATTAGTTTATTATTTCTTCATGGTTGTTGTCTAATCGTTCCCTAAAATGTTTCAAATGTTTTCAACGGTCAAAAAGGGCATAATCAGAAACTAGGGCTTATGTAAATTATCGATTGGGGCATTTCATCTTGATGTGTTTAGTCTAATTAAACAGTTTATATAGCTTTAGAGAACACTAAAGAATGCTCGATTGGTGTGTTTGCACGATTAAGAACAACATAGGTTGAAATCAAGTGATTTAGGGTTTAAGATGTCGATATATTTGCTACTACTACTAGGACGTTTGATTGTTCAATATTCATGCATTATGATGCTAACATGCATGCAAAGCCTCATATCATAACCCCAAACCATGATAATAATTGGAGAATTTCGAGTGTAAGAATGAATTAATCTGTGATCTTGTGTGTTAATTTGAGTATTCTGAGCACTTAGGATGATTTAGAATGAGTTTTTGATTCATCTGTATAATTGTTTGTGCCTGATACATTTCTCTGTGTGCAAGTACATGTCATCCCATTGAAAGTCAAAATTTCAGCAATTGTCAAAATGTTTCTTATGGAACATATTTTGAGGTTAGAGGGCTCAATGTGTCAAAAAGGCTAAACATGGAAATGGATTCAACTGATGAGAAACAAGTTTTTCAAATTCTACATTTTCGCTTTACACCGGTAAAGCAAGTGTGGAAACCAAAGCAAAGTCGTTCAAAACCTTTCAAATTTTCAATATCTGGAATGCTTTGGTTGCAATAAAAGAATGACTCTGAACATCCCAAATACCGGAAGGCTTCCATTCATCACAAATCTTCAAAAAGAACCCATGAGGTTCAACTCTAGATGGAAATCTTCTTCTTCAGATTTTAAAACTCAAATGAGAGACACCAAGTTTCTCAAACAACTCTCAACAGAAAAATAGTTTTAAATTTCCATTGATTCAACGAGTGGTATTTCAAAATGAAACAAAGTTTTTTAGTCATCGTTGGAACTCAACTTCTTTTAATCGGATTAACACAACCTACAAATGGATTTCAAAATTTTGGTTAACTCATTGGCGTCGTGCTTGAATGGGTTCCCGAGGTCGTTGTCTAATCTGATATTCAAGCATTCTTTGTTGCATAATACTTGATTGTGTTTTCTAAAACCTTGAGCAGAATCATCCCAAGAATTTTCAAAAAGTATTTTTAAATACGATTCAAAATTCTGCTCAAGAAGACTATCTCTCGAATAAACTTCATTATTTGAGGGGGAGTATTTTTGTTAAACGAAAACAAATTTTGTATTAAAAACAACGGCTTGTGCACACAAAGTACTTAAAGGACCCTGTGGTACGCATCAGTGCTACAATCCTCACATAAGGAGCGAAAGCTTCTTACTTTTGAGTAGAATTAACAAACTTTTCATGATTTTTTACAATTCTGCTCAAAAGACAAGTATTTCACCTCAATAAGTATTCATTTGTTGAGGGGGAGTACTTGACCAAAAACATCGTTCTAAAATATTAAAGTCTTGATTGCTCTCTCCCCATAAGACTCAAAAAGGCATATTTTAATCAAAAAGTTTACAAAAACAACATTTGATATGCTATTTTTTAGGGGGAGAAGATGAAAAGTGATTAAAATATGATGTCAAAAGTTCTATCTTGTGCGAGCTCGACTCAGAATTGACCCATGAATTGACGAAACAACAAATGTTAGTATTCGAAAGGATTTATCCAAGTAGAAAGTACCGTTTCGAGAAGCTCTTCTTAGACGTTTACTTTGACGGGTCTAACTTCCTTTTAGGAATGTTAACAACTTCAAGTTAGTTATTAGGGCTAGTTATCACCTAAAAACTGATAATGGATCCCTTTAACTAAGCAACGTAAACGTGTCCCTCGGGTATATGTCTATTAAGAGTGGATCAATTCAAAAGTGCCTACTCTTCCCGCATATGCAAATTTCTAAAAAACATTCATAAGCATATGTGGAGGGGGAGTCTTTCATAAGAAATCAAAACCCTCAAAGTGTTAACAAAAAGTTTTATACATATAAACACTTTGAGAGATTTTCAAACATTTGGTTGAATGGCATCAATAGGATAGTCATGGAGTTATAAGGTGACTAAGGATAGGAATAACCGTCCTATGATCCGCCAGAACCGGAGGGATCTACCCAAGGACATCACCAATAGTTAGTAATTAGAAGTCCTTAGGTATGATATGGAATAAGGAGAAAAGAATGAAAGGGGAAAGAAGGGGTTGAAGAATTAAAAAGAAATGAAAGAAAAGGGTGAAAAGAAATAGCCCTCCATTTGTTCAACCCTAGGTCAGACACCGGGTTCAATTCATATGCTACTGGTCGTTGCTAAGGCGACACCGGTATTGAAGATAAAGACGTCATGGACCCAGTGACGCAATGCACCTAAACCTTCTTAGCCACTCAAGTTTCTCTCAAAAGATACTTGTTTCATTCTCACGGAGAACCCTGCGTAATCTATTGACCATTCACTACGAGTGTGTCGATATTGAAAAGGAGGTACTCTGCTCCACACCTCCGACGACCAAATTGTGCACGAATTGAGTCTAGAGCCACGAGATATATCAAAGATCTCTTAGGAACACACAATGCTTCCACACTAAGTGTCTTACATCATTGGACACTAAGTGTAAATTATCGAGTCCTACGCAGATCTTAGCAATCTGCCTTGAACGTTTATGAGGGATTTACTTATGTATTTCTTGAATGATTGAACGGAAATCCTGCCAGGGTCAACATCAAACAGCCCTGACAGCAGGTCACTTCGGTGATTCCTTGTGGATTACGCTTAGTGTTTACGATGGTTTCAAACGGTCTACAGTCGTGGGGTGATCTCCAGCGACTCACCTAATCGTGGGTGTACTTATGTATGTCTGTGTAAGCCCCCCAGGGGGTATCCGATTAGGAACGGCCTTGGTAAGGATTAGAAGGAGTCTTCACATTATGCTGTTGACAAATTCTAACTCCAAACCTGTAAGTACCGGACGTATTATTGCTAACTGTTTCAATGCTGGTACAACTACCATCTTGAACACCAAAGTCCACATGCTCATACTTACGTCTCAACAATTAAGAAAGCTCTCGTCAAAGATCAATGCATTGTAAAAGTCAAAGAAAGATTCCACGTCAAATGAAAGAATCTACAAAGTAAAAAGACAATGATCTAATGCTAAGCAACGTTCAAAGAAGGATTCTACGTCAACTTAAAGAATCTTCAACAATGAATTAAGAGCTACGAATGTATGAAAGAATCAACGCCAAAGATGTATGAGCATGTTGGAAAGGCGCGGATCCACTAGAGTCTAAGAATGTGACGAATGGTAGATTACCACATCACTTGATCACTATCACATCATCAAAGACAAAGAACAAAGAACGATAAATCATTTATCTAAAGAATTTTTGAAGACGTCTAAAGCCGTGAAAGTCAAAGTTTAAAGACAAAGAAAAAGACGTCGATCAACCTTATTAATCTTCATGACCGACCCTTAGGGGGAGATTGTTAGGAACACGTTTCACGTATTATCAAGTGTCGGTCATAGTTTATGTAATAGGTTGCTTAATATCAAGGCTTATATGTTAGTTATTATGTCTAGGCTTATGAAGTAAGCCCATGGGCCTAGGCCTTTTAGTTTAGAATAAGAAAGGAAGGAAGCCCTAGCTTCCTCTCCTATAAATACTATGTAAAACCTCATTTGAGGTGGTTGGTTCAAGGTGATTTCATCTTTCTCTTTACACATAGTTCCTTCCTTCATCTCCTTTCTCTCTACTTTCTCTCTCTAACTTTCTCTCTCTAAAACATTCTTGTCTATTCATAAAACTAGGACCTAACAAAGATAACTATCTTTAGTTTTGTATTTATGTTTAGCTTTATTTTTAATACGCGATTTTGCCGCTCGACTTGTGAAAGAGTATTAGATGATAAATAAGTTCAAGCCCGTTTCTGGGTTTAGGGTTTTCACTTACGTGACATCTATATATTGTGACTCAATAAACATCATAACCTACGAGGTTTCTATTATCTAACAGTTTAAATGACTCCTTAAAAAAGTATCAAATAAATCCTTATCACACGTATCACAAGAATGGAAATATTCGAAACAAGACATGAATAACCTCTCAAAACGGCTAGTATTTTGACATACATACCTCAAGACGGATGGATCCCTTGAGGGATCCGTGGATCCGTCCTAGGCTATTAAGCCTCCATCTTTCTGATTTAAGCAAGCCTTTTGCATACCATTTTTCTCACCCCTTGCAATCATTTTTCTAGCATTCTCTCATACATTTATATATATACACTTCTTTGATCATTATCTAGTTTTATGTTCATTCAAGTGATCCACATAACTAATCCATCTTTCTAGCAAGGGAAGAACACAAGAAGATTTTCAAGTCTTCTGTGTTGTAGTTATTAGTTTTTGTATTTGCAACTTAGTTGTGCTATTATATTTCACTACCCTACTTCAAAGTTCATAAACACCACCTTAACCAAAATACTAGTGGAGAGTTAGGTTAGTATTTTAATCCTCAAAATACTTAAAGAGAAAGGTTGGTTCTACCAAGATTATGGCTCGATATCTAGCTTAGTATCGGTAAAAGTGTAAGTGACGTTGTACAGTTTTCTCCGCCAAGTAATGGAGCTTGTTGACATAGGAAGTGAACTCTCGAGTCGGAAACTCTATATTTTGCTTAGTATCGGTAAAAATTCCTTTTCCAACATAATCTTTAGTAAAATGACATCGGACATCAATGTGCTTCGTAAGCGTATGTTGCATGGGGTTGCATGAGATAGAAATAGCACTCCTCCAGTCACAGTATATCGAAATATTATTGTAATGAAATCCATAATCTGTCAATTGTGTCCTCATCCATAATACTTGTGAACAACATCCAAAAACAACAACGTATTCTACTATGGTTGTAGATATGGAACACAATTTTGTTTTCTCGTCGACCAACACGCTAGCTTGTCTCCCAAAAACTGAACACTGCCCGACGTACTTTTTTCTATCTAGATTGTACCCTGCACGATCTGCATTTGAAAAAAACTGTTAGTCCAAAACTGTGTTCTTTCGCTTACCAAAGGCCTAAATGAATAGTACCCTTATAGTGAAATATCTACTTGACAACATTAACATGTAGTTGAGTGGGCTTTGCTTGAAAGTGACCACATAAACAAGTAGCAAACATAATGTCGAGTCTACTAGCAGTTAGACAAATTAAAGAACCAAGCATACTGCAGTATAAAATTTGATCAGTTGGTCAGTGGCGGATCCAGAAATTCGGGTTAGGGTATGCAATGTTTTATTAGAGTTATAAGTAAATTTAGTTTTCGGTCCAAAAACAATCAGATTGGACTTTTTTTTCTTTCAGGAATAAGATTGTTGTTCAGATTCAAGTATCACAATTAAAATTGTTTTGATTTTGGTGTTACTCGAATAAGATCAAAAGTAACACTTATTATATTTTTACATTCTAAAAAAATTATATTTTTACATTCTAATCACTGTGATTAACTCAAACATATATCAACGACAAAAAGCAAACTAATTTAATTAGGAGTTACTAACTTGGTACTAGAAATAAATGATCCTAACTTTTCAGCCGTAAATGAGAATTTTAGTGGGTTAGGCTTGGGAGAGAACATAGATCGATTTAAAATCAATGTAAAATAACTGGGCCCAATAAAAAACACAAAACTACCACGTTCTTCTTCTTCAACATAATGCAGCCGACAAACTTTAGGTTACCAGTTGCACTTTTATTTCTTCTTCTTCATTCTTTTTCTTCTTTAGATTCTATGGGTATGCACCAATAATTTTTTAGTATTTTAGAGGGTGTGCACTCATAGATTTGTAATGTATTTTGTTCTAACTTTTGAAAAGATCATTTTTTTTTACATTACTAAGATTTTACACAGGGTATGCACGTGCATACCCTGTGTACAAGCTAGATCTGCCCTTGGCTGGTATTCCTTTTGAATCCAAATCTAGTTTCGCATGAGATGCCATGGGTGTGCTAATTGAAGTACAAGTAGTCATGCTAAGTTTTTAAGAATTATTCAATATATCGATTGATTGATAAAAATTCTTTGCGGCGTTTGTTTAACTTGTAAGCCCTAAAAGAAACTCATCTCACCCATCATGGATATCTCAAAGCTTTTGGCTATCATATCAGTAAATTTTGTGCAGTATGAAGGGTTAGTTGACCCAAAAATGATGCCATCAACATAAACCTGAATTAGCATAATAAGTTTACCCTTCTTTTGAATGAACAAAGTGCTATCGATTGAACCTTTATTAAAACCTGAATCGAGCAAGAACTTTGACAGCACATCATACCAAGCTTTCTGGTCTTGTTTGATACTGTACAGTGCTTTTTCAAGCTTGTAGACATGAGATGGATACTTTGCATCAACGAAGCCTTTTGGTTAAGACACACACACACACGCACACACACACACACACACACACACACATCTTTTTTCAGGATTCCATTATGACATTATGTCTTCACATCCATTTGATAAACAGTGAAATCCTTATGAGAAACATATGCGAGGAATAAGCGTTTGGCTTCAATTCGAGCTTTGGAAGCAAAACTCTCTTCATTGTCTATTCCTTTTTCTTGCCGATATCCTTTTGCAATAAGACTAGTTTTTTTCGACAACAAGTCCATTTTCGTCTTTCTTATTCTTGAAAATCTATTTGGTTCCGTTGATTGTCTTGTTGGCTGGACGTAGAACAACTCGCCATACTTTCAATCTTTCAAATTGATTCAACTCTTCTTGCATAGCAACAATCCAATCCGCATCTTTTAAAGCATCGAATACCTTGGAAGGTTCAGCTTTGAAAAAAAAAAAGCACGAGTATATGCATTTTGGCTCTTTCATACTTCCTGTTTGAACATTTGAAACATCCCCAATTATTTGACGAATGAGATGATCTTTTGTCCATTTGTTTGTGAGGATAAGGTCGATAAAATGTATGAACATTTAACGGATCAATATAAGGTGTGAGAGATGACTCTCCGGTTTCATGTATTGAATCTTCAAAATGTCCATTTGAATTCCTTATCGGTGTTAATTTATCCTCTGCAATTTATATGTTTTTTCATTAATAGCAAACTAAATCATAAAAACTAAAAGTTAAACTGAACGAAATTTAATAGTAACTAAATAAGTAATTGGTAATAGATATTTATTCGTATCAACAAGCACAGATGAATAATAGATGTAATGCAACTCATTGTTATGTGATTATAGTTATTTCGATAACCGGTAAGTTTTCTAGTTCATCATATGCAATATTTGGGCCTTTGAATATGATATGCTTCTTTCTTTCTTAATTTTTGTTTTTGAATCATTGAATGATTTATCCATATCTTGATTAACTTTTTAACTACGGCTATCCCAACGCCAACTGAAATTGGCAAATAGTTGTCCTGTAATCCTTAAGATAGCACATTGTGGACGTAATGTGGTAAACTTTGCATATTCAGATAAGAAAGAAGTCTCACTTGGTACCAGACCCCATTTTGAGTTATCATCAAAAGAGGGGCACAAGAAAAACTGTGATAAAGGTTTATTTATGGGCTGTGAGGTTCACTGGTGCCAGTGAGAGATTGTTATCGTTACCTTTTCATGGACATCCATTTGAAAAACTCCAGATAAATTCATGTCTGAAATAAAAAAAAGTACTCAAAGGAAACATCAATGAGAGTTGATATTGGAATGGGTTTATGAGTGCTTTGTGATTGATAAATGTTTTTTAAGAATTCTATTGGGTTATTACTTGACTATTTTAGAACCCGTGCACACACGGGGTTGGTACAGATGTTATAACATGTAATGATGTTTTAAAACTTTGTTTTAAAGTTAAATATTGTGAGAATTCATAAATCAATGGTTTTGTTGTGTAAGATAAATGTTAATCAATTACTCAATACATAAAGAAAAAAGTATGTAAAACACGAATCTATGGTTTTGTTGTATCTAAGATTTTTCTATAAAACTATGACAAATATTTTATACTTATATAGTTATAATACATGTGCACGCGCGTGTTTTAAATATTTTTTTCTTTTTGTATTGAGTAATTGATTAATATTTTGTATAGATTTTTGTTGCATGAATTATTGACTTTGTTTGAATTTCTTTAAATTTAACAATTGATATCATATTCTAGACATTATGCATGTTTAGTATCACATAACGACCCTTGAAAAAATATGTGTCGTTGCTATATGTACAATCATGTCTATTTATTTTCATCTCAAAGTCACCCGTGAGGCCATGCCTTCATTTTATATTTATATTCCTGTTAATTATATTTTTTGCCGTCTTTAATTTTTAAACCCGTGTACGCGCAGGTTAAACTTATAAAGAGAAATAACATGAATCGTTATTGAATGTGGGTAGTTAAAAAAATTAAAAATAAAATAAAAAATAATAAAAGTAATAAATAAAAAAATCTAGATATCCTTACTTAATCTCATGAAGATGAATAATATGAGTCGTTCATATATGTATAATCTTATGTATTCATTTACGTCATGTCACAGTGACTTGTGTTTTTCTTTTATATTTATAATTCCTTGTAAATAGTTAGTTTCATATATACTGATAATAATATTTATAAATAACAACAAAATATTGTCGTACTTTTAAATATAAATTATAAAAGGTATAAAGTCTAAGGAGTATTATTAAAATTATAAAGCAATTAAAAAACAAAGAAACTAATAATTATAGTTAAGTTACTATAATTTATTTAATATTTAACTGCCAAAGCTTTTCAATTTTTAAACGTCTTTTATTTATTTATTTATTTATTCTTCTAAATTGACACATAAATTTTTTTAACACATTTTATAAATTAGAAGAAAATTAAAGAATTTGACCAGATTGAGTTTTAAATTTTGACTTTTATTAGTCAATATTCATACTTAGGTTTACTACGTAGACAGAATGGTGCACTTCTATCAGCTCAACAACAAATTGTTGGGTTCTTTTTCCACTTTGTAAAGTTCTCTTATCATATAAGATATTAAGGTGAAAGAAGTCAACAAACAATCCTTTAGCGACAAGAAAGGTGGAACCAGTTTTAGTAGGATAGTCAATTCAAAATCGTGTTTATATGATCAAATATTATTTTAAATCGTTTCTTTTTACATTTTAGGTACTTGGGACCAGAATTGTGGAAAACGGTACTTTTTGGACGTATTTGGACGAAAAAGTGAAGAAAACAACGAAGTCACGAAAACCCATCAGAAAAGGAAGGCTGGCGGCGTCACACATTCCAACGTGACGCTGTAACTTGTTTGAGCTGGATGAAACTTAACACACGTCGCTTCAGAGATATTTCAAGAATTCGCACCTGACGGTGTCAGGTGCATTTTGGAGGAAGGAGTCACATATTAAGTTATCAAGAGACGGCTCAGAGCTTTTGGAAGACCTTATAACCTGACAGCGTCAAGTGTAAAAGATTGAAGGCTGACGGCGTCACAACTTGAAAGTGACGCCGTCACAAGCTGATCAAGACTATCACAACATGCGCGCGAAGTAGCTGATACTGTTTTGGCCATAAAATCTTCATACGAACTCAGATTTAGGTGATTCAAAAGGCCACGGAATCAGGACGAAAAGATCTACAATTTGGTGAATACAGGGTTGTGACGCCCTAACTCCTTAGAGCTGACGCCGTTACCCTTTGCCGACAGAAAACTGCCTATAAATATAACATTATAACTTCACTTTTTTGGAGGCCCAAAACCCTAAGTCCGATTCTAGGGTTTAGGTAGGTGTTTTTCCAGCAACTTATAGGGTTTTAATCATTCCATAAATATCTTGTAATGGTTTGTTAGTTCTATCTTAATTATGTCTTTAATTATCATTGTTGCTTATTCTTCATTGATTATGTTGGTTAATTCACCTAGTGTCTACTCATGATTGTATGAAACTTGTTTATAATTAAAATTAGATCTTATTGTTTTCGTGACAAACTCAATGAATCTAATTGATTTAGTTTATAATTCTTGCTTCTTGCTGTCTCTTGTTTAATTGATTGCTTCACGTTAGACTAAGAAAACTGGCTGACCTCTTTTATGTGACTAGCTTGAACGTCTTAGAAAACATAACCGTAGTGTGACAACTATTGGTTTTTCTTGTTGTATTTATTGCATGAATTGATATTTATGATCCTAGAATTTCTTAATAGACTTTAAGGTTTAGGTGAAATTAATATTCATAGAGTTGAGGAATGTAGCACACCCCCACGACCGATATTAACAACGCTTCAATTAAAACAATAATGTGACAATTCAATAGGTAGAATTGGATAGCTAGCAAGGAGTAATACATCATAGGTAGATACGCTTCATTTCCCTTGTAGAACCCTAATTTACTTTTCTTGAATATTAATGTTGATTTAGTTTAATAGTAATTTTAGGTTAGTTAATTAGTAACTAATTTCGCCTACTCTTTCAAAACCGAGATTTTAATTTGCTTTCATAAATATATAAAAATACAAAAAGAATCATCCCTCACCTATAGACCTATCTCGACATACATTTTGACCTAACGACACTATTCCCCTAGAGAACGATCAATCCCCCGGATTTACCTATACTACACTACAACGATCAGGTACACTGCCTGGAGGATTGCAAAACTTCTTGAGATCCCTTGAGAAGTAAAACTCCTTGTGAGGTTGCAATATCTCGCATCAGCATGGAAAGTGCATGAATGGAGGCCATGATTCTTACTTGAACTGTTAAACACATAATACCATAAAAAAGACTAATTATGTTTTTCAAGCAAAAATAAGTTTGATGCTTTCCTCTTTTGGTCTTGGATTATGTTTTTCATGAAAACTTAAATCTAAAACTTATTTGCTTGAACTTTTACTTAACACGTTTTTATATTTGTCATTAACAAACGTAGAGAAATCGTTAAATAGAAATAATGTTTTTATGCAATTGTTTGTATTAACAAATACCTTCGTCAAAGAGTTCCTAAGATTGTTCCTTCATCAAAGAAGAATGTGCACAATAAGAGATGGATAAGTTTTATCTAGAAGAAATTTTGAAGAACGTATTTGTCATGAAGCAATCAAGTCTTGAAAGAATTGCTATACATGGTCTCCAACATAGAAGTTAAAATGATCAAAAGATTTATTGTGGAATGACAATAAACAAGCAACAACCAAGAGAGAAAGTCTACTCAAATGATCGAATTTTGAGCTTTCAAGAAGTGACTAGTGATCGCTATGGCAAATTTTGGATTCCTTCGTTTAAGGTAGCAAGGAAGGGGAGTACAAAGATTTATACTTTCATAGAAGCCGATTATGATAACCTTAATATCAATGATTTAAAAGACATTTTCTGCTACTACAACAACAACTCATTAAAGACTTTTAGCCAAATGATTGCTTACGAATCCGTCAAAAGCTTTTTCAGTCACATATTCTTTTAAGTCATACTACAAATTTTCAGCTTGGTGTTGAGAGCTATCAAAGAAAGATCAATCTTACAAGACCTAATTAAGAGTTGGAGGGAATTGAAGACATGCCTCTTTTCACAGTACTCAAAAAACCCGAGTTCGGTGTTGTATATCCTTATAAAAAAAGAGAGATTTCCTCGATTCAACAAAATTGCAAAATACTCTTTTGGCACTTTGACATCGATTGAAGTTCAACTCATTTTGAAGCTCAAGAAGAATGATCAACAAGCATAATCTGCACAACTTCCTAAGAATGAAAGATACAAGTTGATAGAAGCCATTCAAGTAATCAAACAAAGAATTGTATACCGAGAACAAATGAAGAGAATTGAAGTAATATTTGAAGACAAACGTTCTACCAAAGGCAAAAGACCAAGCTATCGACCAACTCGTTGCAGAAGAAGAAGTGCATCTACTCTGTAACTTCTATCATCATCAAAATAACGGAATAATTGTTTAGTTCCAATTGATTACTTAGGGGAGATTGTTATAACCTAAGTAATCATGTTTTATTATGTTTTGTGAACCATAATGACCTAAGTGACAAGTTAGGAAAAACGTCCCTAAGTTGTACAACTATTATGAATTTCAAATTTCAATTGTAACTCACAACTAATCTCACATTGTGTAATCATTACTTTTATTATCAATAAACACACACTTCCATATGGTCTCTCCTATTACACACACTAACACAGTAACACACACTTGACATTTCAATCTCTTGATACATTGAGACTAATAGTGACACTTTTGAATTAATTAAGCTTCCGTTTCGTTTATCGATTAGTTTTTTTGTTTTGGCCTTTGATTACCAACACACATAAAACTCAAGACGAGTCAAAAATATCAAATGGCGTAGAAATCGAAAATATTGCATATCGAACTACACCACATTCAGACCTTCTCAAATCTCATGCCTCAACAAAACCAATCTTTTTCTACGTATATGTATTGGATCCACCATTTATAGACCAACATACCGAAACAACACGCATTTTACATTTGTTTTTATCGACATGCATGCATAACATGTTTTGTTTTGTAGTACGTATTAATCTAAAAATAAATTAAAAAACTCGATGATGTTGTTAAGAACCATTACATTTCTATTTGAGGTATGCTAGACCCACAAAGAAACTCTCACAAAAACATCCACAAGTTGACGTGCCAACGTTTTATTGGTGTGCGCCTCTCTCCTATTGAACCAATCAGTCTCTACCACATCAGTTTGTAGATTTTTTTGTGTGGTATCTTTAATTTGTTGAGCGACAAGGCATATGGGTGGGTTCGATGTATGGAAATGGAAGGGGTAATACCTCCAAATTCATTAATACTGACAAGTCAACCCCCTTCATGTCAATTGTCAACCTTTGTACCTTTGCTGCCTAGAATCAAACACCCCGTTGACATTTTTCCTATATGATATCTATCATTATTGGAACAAGTAATCATGCTTGATAGATTGAGAATGACCTAGCCAACAAAATATCAAGTTATTATTATGTTTCTAGCATGTTCTAGTTCTGCCACACTTTGATCTTATTAACTAGTTTTGTGTTTACACTCCTTGAAGCGTCTTCGATGCTATAAACTTTTACAAGTTTATAGCATAGTTACGTGATGCATGTTAAGTAGTTTTTTTCTATAAACCACTAGCTCATATACCATTTTACGTACTCTTATAAACTTTATCGATTTATTTGCATGTTATATGTTATAAATTGTTTTTAATTTTAAAACAGCATTTAGCATTAGAATAGCGCGCAGTGTCATGGTCAGGGACTCCCATCGCGTTCAAAGTATGTTCTATCAAAGGTGGTAAATAGATGGAATGAATAATATATCAAAACGAGTAATAATGTTATGAACACGTTTGCTCTAGTCATTCGACACCGGTTACTAAAAGCTATAACTCGATTTGACCAGTTATTATACATACATATTAACTGAAATTGTCAAGCTTTATAATCTTGATGGACAAATGAATAAAAAGGAGATCATGTTAACTACGGAGTATGATAATTCATATTTCAATATATATATATATATATATATATATATATATATATATAACACGAGATTCTTGTGGGTGGTTTCCGAGGGCAGAATACCGTTGGGAGTAGCCCTTTTTAGTGAGCGCCGTTTTTTGTGCATATCAGTGAAGTTGTAACGGTTTGTAATCCACCATAAGGATTATACTTAGTAATAGTATCGGTGTCGTGGATTCATAGCTGGACATACGGATGGTATAAAGCCCCATCATGTATCATTATATATCGTGGTGTCTATCTCTTTACTCACTTTATATATTATGGTTGTGTATAACCATTTGTTGATCTTTGAGACTAGAAGTTGTTAAACTTCAATTTAGTTGAAAAGATAGTATTCAACCCCTCTACGGTTCTACAACTGGTATCAGAGCGGGATACTCAAGTTTTTGAGCGTTAAAACCTTCCTAATAAGGCGTTTTAAAGCAAAACTTCTTTTATTAAAAATTCGGAAATCCTACGGTAATTTTTTGAAAAATTCAGAAATCACGGTGGAAGATCCGGAAACAAGATTCTTACTTGAATTGTTAAACACATAATACACTAAAAAGGCTAATTATGTTTTTATGCAAAAATGAGTTTGATGCTTTCCTCTTTTGGTCTTGAAATGATTAATCCCTTTCTTAATGCAAGATCACATTTGATTTACTTCCCAATGGGGAATATGCCTTATAGATGGTCAAGTATTTAGGTCTTGGTTTATTATAAAAAATGGCTAATCTCTTTCTCAATGCAAGATTGCATTTGATTTACTTCATAATGGAAAGATGCCTTCTAGATTGTCAAGTATTTATAAAACATGAAAGTAATTTATTTAAATAAAGTGTAAGTAAACTTTTTGTGAAAGTTTATAAAAATATGCAATGTTTTATTAAATGATGTTGTGTTTAATGACTTATGATATCCATATTCATACGTTAAGTGATTTACATCAAATGAAAACTTAAGTCTAAAACTTGTTTACTTGAACTTTTACTTAATACATTTTTATATTTGTCATTAACAAAACGTAGAGAAATCTTTAAATAAAAATAACTTTTTTATGTTGTTTGTATTAACAAATACCTTCGTCAAAGAGTTCCTACGATTGTTCCTTCATAAAAGAAGAACGTGCTAAAAAAAGAGAATGGATAAGTTTTATCTAGAAGAAATTTTGAAGAACATCTTTGTCATGAATCAATCAAGTCTTGAAAGAATTGCTATACATGGTCTGCAACATAAAAGTAAAAATGATCAAAAGATTTATTGTGGAATGATAATAATAAAGAAGCAACAACCAGGAGAGAAAGTCTACTCAAATGATCGAATTATGAGCTTTTAAGAAGTGGCTAGTGATCATTATGGCACGGTTTGGATTCCTTCGTTTAAGGTAGCAAGGAAGGGGTACAAAGATTTATACTTTCAAAGAAGCCGATTATGGTAACCTGAATATCAGTTATCTAAAAGACATTTTTTGCTACTACAACAACTCATCAAAGACTTTTAGCCAAATGATTGCTTATGAATCCATAAAAGCTTTTTTAGTCACAGATTCTTTTAAGTCATACTACAGATTTTCAGCTTGGTGTTGACAACTATCAAAGAAAGATCAATCTTACAAGACCTAATTAAGAGTTGGAAGGAATTGAAGACATGCCTCATTTCACGGTGCTAAAAAAACCCGAGTTCGGCGTTGTATATCTTTAACAGAAAAGAGATTTCTTAAATTTAAAGAAATTGTAAAATACTCTTCCGGCACTCTGACATCAATTGAAATTCAACTCATTTTGAAGCTCAAAAAAAATGATCAACAAGCATAATCTGCACAACTTCCTAAGAATGAAAGAGACAAGTTGATAGAAGCCATTCAAGTAATCAAACAAAGAATTGTATAGCGAGAACAAATGAAGAGAATTGAAGTGATATTCGAAGATAAACATTCTACCAAAGGCAAAAGACCAGGCTATCTGCCAATTCGTTGAAGAAGAAGATGAAGTGCATCTACTCTGCAACTTCTATCATCATCAGAATAATAGAATAATTGTTTAGGTCTAAATATTGATTACTTAGTGAAAATTGTTAGAACCCAAGTAGTCACGTTTTATTATGTTTTGTAAACTATAAGGACCTAAAGTGACAAGTTAGGAAAAGATGTCCCTAACATGTTCACAATTAGTAAAAATAGGAGTTTAAGTGTTGGTTTCCAAGCGTAACTTACAACTAATCTCACTTTGTGTAATCATTACTTTCATTATTAATAAACACACACTTTCATATGCTCTCTCCTATTACACACACTATCAGACACTTAACATTTCAATCTCTTGATACATTAAGACTAACATTGACACTTTTGAATTAATTAAGCTTCCGCTTTGTTTATCGATTTAGTTCGTTTGTTTTGGCCTTTGATTACCAACACACATAAAACTCAAGACGAGTCAAAAATGTCAAATGGCATAGAAATCGAAAGCCTACTATTACGGAGTACTTATCAAGCTAAACCCCATTCAGAACTTCTCAAATCTCATGCCTCAACAATTCCAATCTTTTTCTACGTATATGTATTAGATCCACCATTTATAGACCAACATACCGAAACAACACGCATTTTACATTTCTTTTTATCGACATGCATGCATAACATGTTTGTTTTGTAGTATTAATCTAAAAATAAAAAAACTCAATGATATTGTTATATAAGAACCATTACATACATTTCTGTTTTATTTATCTTTAATTTGTTGAGCGACAAGGCATATGGGTGGGTTCAGATGCATGGAAATGGAAGGGGTAATACCTCCAAATTTATACTGACAAGTCAACCCCCTTCATGTCAATTGTCAACCTTTGTACCTTTGCTGCCTAGAATCAAACACCCCGTTGACATTTTTCCTATATGATATCTATCATTATTGGAACAAGTAATCATGCTTGATAG
Source organism: Artemisia annua (assembly GCA_014162995.1). Taxonomy (NCBI): domain Eukaryota; kingdom Viridiplantae; phylum Streptophyta; class Magnoliopsida; order Asterales; family Asteraceae; genus Artemisia; species Artemisia annua. The sequence goes on along the minus strand of LBNU01022266.1, from coordinate 53,489 downwards.
ATTGAGAATGACCTAGCCAACAGATATCAACTTATTATTATATATGTTTCTAGCTAGCATGTTCTACTTCTGCCACTTTGATCTTATTAACTAGTTTTGTGTTACACTCCTTTGAAGCGTCTTCAATACTATAAACTTTTACAAGTTTATAGCATAGTTACGTGATGCATGTTAAGTCAGTTTTTCTATAAAGCATAAACCACTAGCTCATATACCATTTTACCTACAACTTTATCGATTTATTTGTATGTTATATGTTATAAATTGTTTTTTATCTTAAAACAACATTTAGCATTAGAATAGCGCGCAGTGTCATGGTCACCGGCTCACATCGCGTACATCGACCTTCCCATACTACTGGGCTTTTTCATGCCCGTGCACACAATCAAATATCAGATAAAACTCTTACAATCGAAGGTGGTAAATAGATGGAAATCTGGAATGAATAATATGTCAAAACGAGTAATAATGTTATGAAATACTCGTTTGCTCTAGTCATTCGACACCGATTAATTACTAAAAGCTATAACTCGATTTGACCAGTTATTATATATACATATTAGCTGAATTATCAAGCTTTATAATCTTGATGGACAAATGAATAAAAAGGAGATCGTGTTAACTATGATATATAATTCATATTTCAATATAATCCAAGACGATGGACTAAATATGTGGAATAAATCCTTACAGTAGTATATATACTCTATGCTACCTTTAACATGTAATACTAACAACTCGTACATAAAAATAGACTAAATAATTAATGTGCACAAGTTAAAAATTTGAATAATAAGAACATGATGCCTTATGAAAATGTCGCTCCCAGCAGATTTAGCTATTAGAATAGCTCAATAAGTCGGGCAAAGATATTACAACCAACGGGTGTCTCTATTTTGCTCGTTCAAGAAGTTACACCCGTTGGTATGTTCTGATGAAGTATATTGTTTCTTTGTTGTCGATCAAGAACTAGTATTTGCATGCACAAAACCAATAATTTGTTGTACAGAATTTGCTATGTCTTCTGCTGAGAACCTCGCTTCACTAGAAACCTACAAATAGAACGATTCAAATACGTTACAAGACTGAAAAACGAAAATGAATGAACTTGAATATGACGAAATGATGATATATATACCTTAACATTGAATGAATAGAGCACAGTTTGTTCAATGGTGGTAATGTTGGTATGAAGGATAGTAAACTGTAAATCTTCAAGTGCGGCAATAATTTTAATAAGCTGACCAGGTCTTCTTCTACATAAAATCTTGATCATGGCATCAAACCCTAATAATCTCACTTCGACATCAGCCAAGCAGGACTTACTCTCTGCCATTTCCTCCTTCAGTCCGCCGTCGTATTCCACTAGCTTCATCTGCTCATCAGATGGAGGGTAAAAAACTGCTGGAGGCCCTTGCTGCACAACTGGAAGGGACGATGAATCACCGGCCACCCTTGGAGTGTCTCCATAGAGTCTTCGTCGTTTTTGTGACTCAAGACATTGCAAGAGTTGCTCTAACTCCCTCACGAACTCAATTGCCCCACCGATAATAGATGCTTGATCACCCTATAGTTCATGAAATCATATCATCAATTAGGTGTTTTAATTTGCTTTGCATATATATTTATTTTATAAAAAAAATGAGCGTGCAGGGATCCGAAGGTTTTTGTGGTACTAAGTGTGTCCCATAAGCCAGCTAAAGATTATGAGTTCAAACATGAGTTATTTTCTGTAATAAGCATACCCTTTGAACATAGGAGCCTGGCATGAGAGACCTAAGAACGCGTAAATGTTCATTCATTTGCTTTCTACGGTTTCTTTCGACCGCAATATGAGTCATTCTTTGGCTCTCAACTTCTTCACTAGTCTTTATAGTTCTGGGTCTTTTTCTCTTATTCTTGCCTTCTGTACCTAGGGTTTTATGAACATCTTCACCCATAAACTGAAGTCGAACAGAATTACCTTCGGAAACCCTAGCTTCTTCATCTCTTTCACCTCCTTCAATCACTAATCTATGCTCGTTTTCTTCGTCTCCAAGAGGAGCCAATAAAGACTCATGATCTTCTTGTGACCTCTCATTCAACACTGGGAACTTTAAGAAGTAAATGGGATCTATCCCGTTTTCTTGTTCTTCTTCATGATCATGACTTGTTTTGTTTTGATTCAAAGCCAACTTTGGTCCAAGATCCGCAAACTGCATCACATCTGCAAAGCTCAACTTATCGAAAGAATTCGAGCTACAAAAACCACTAGACGGTAGATTTTGTATGGGATTATTAAGCAAGTAATCCACCATTTGATTCCCATTTTCGTACGTGTTTTTCACCATGAACTGTTGCTGATTCTGATGTTCATGGTCTTGCACATGCTCACCACTAAAATCGACTCCAAGAAAGCCACCCTGAAAGAGTTCAAATTCATTGTAACACAACATACCTAGTGATGAAAACAAGAGATAAATATTTACGGTTAATATGTGCATACCGAGTAGTTGTTATCATCTTTGTCCATTGGGTATATATAAATACAAAACAAGCTAGAAGAGACTTTGACCAACAAAAATGAAACGTAAAAGACAAACCCTAATGGGTCCAGAATTCAGTAATCAATAACTAATTGATGGAGAGTGGGGTTAGGCCATGAAGATATGGACAAACAAGGGAGGTTTTGCAGAGCTATATATGGTGTGGAGTGTGCAAAATGAACAAGGTTGAGACAAGGTTTATCTCTATGTAACGTGCCCTAGTTGGTCTGCTAAGGATGCCTTTGACTTTCTATTTATATATATTATTAATTAAAAATTGGGTCATCTCACTGCCAAGAGGTTATCTTTTGAGTAATAGTTTATTTTGTTATATAAAGAATATGAAGTATCTTGTTATGTAAGTTTTTCCGCATATGTAATGGGCTGAGATATGAGATTCACCCATATCCTTTGTACTTAAACGTTTTTGGAGTAATATATTTACATACCCAAAAAAAAAAGGTAAATCCTGTAATATCATGATTAAACGGACTAAGTGACAAGATTTGTACCCATGACTAACGAGTTAAACCACATGTCCTACAATGTGATAAAAGAAACTTGGTGATCGACATGCTATATCTTTTATTGTTCATTGAAAATTAAAGTATGACCCAAGTTGTTTTTAGAATATATTCATTTCGAGATAATTTATTTACCAGTAATCATTTTTGTAGCAAAGTGACATGGTTTTGCAAAGGGAGGTGATATGTACACCACTAAAAGAGGTGTGCACACCACTAATTATGCATCTGGATGTTATACTGTGTGCATCATCAGTATAATTTAATTGTGTGCACACCACTTTTAGTGATGTACATATCACCTCCCTTTTGCAAAAGATAAACTATTACTCAAAAGATAACCTCTTGGTAGTGAGATGACCCAATTTAGTGGTGGATGAATAAAAGAAATGGTGTACAAATCACCTCCCTTTATAAAAAGATAAACTTTTCCTAGGTAATTTGACAAGATAAAAGCTGTTGTTCTCTTGCTAAAAACCACTTGTAAACACATATGAGGGTAGTCTTAACTTTTACGTATAGTATAATATATTTTCTTAACTTTATGATACTAGCTAAAATTATTGTGAATGTTATTTTTTTGTTCTCAATGATGAGAGTTGTGTATGTGTGTGTGAGAGAGAGAAGAGCCTGTTGTTGATGGATTAATAATAAGCAGGTCACAAGAACACCTCTGAATATTGACACCATGCATCACCTTTTTAATTAATGTGAATCACAAGCATCATACAACGCTCATCACCTTCTCTTTTCATGACACGCTTAATTCATTAAGAGGCTCTCGCTTTTTCAACATTTGAATTTTCAAAATTTTCACTTCTAACAATATATTTGAATCTTATATTTATTGATCTTATGATTATAAATTCTAAAAATACATTAACTCAGTTAACAACACAAGATAGAGGTGCCTCGATCTTTATAGCCTTCTAGCTACCATCCTTGGTTTTATGATACCAGAAATTGTGATATGTCTTGCAATAGAGAGGATAGAGGCCGGATACTGGACAAATAGGAAGTTTATGATCGATCTATATGTGATATAATGTCTAATGATATATCAAATATGTTTAAGAAACAAAGTATGAAATTAATTAACGCTATCCAATATTTGATGTTTATGTTTTAATAAACAGTTACAAAAGTGGTTCATCAAAAGTCTTTGGCTATAAGATCATGATCATATACAATGACGAAAACTCGATCAAGATATATGTCTTATCATAAATAAAAAGAAATCAAATGGAATGCTAACTTTCAAATATCATCCATGGCTTTACAAGACATTGCATGTGTACGTAGTTGATGTTTGACGCTTATATAAAATGATTTCCAAATTGTAATTTATATCCATCTGATACTGATTGACTTTGTTGAATACTTTTCATATATTCAATGTTTAAGGTACGCGACAGACATTTCGACTATCTGTTTTCTTTTACCTTTTAGTTGGCATAACATATTACGTAGTATTGTTTTAGATTCCATTGTATCAAAAAACCGTGAGAGCAAAACAAGCATGATCAACATTCAGAGCCTATGACAAATCCCACATTTATGTCATGCTCGAAAGCTTTAATAGAAAGTAATTCGTATTTGTTGCCATACTAAAGTTGTTGTCGAATTCGCTACTTGCTTGTGCAATTTGGTCACTACAACCACAAAACCAACAACCAAAAAATCTAAACATCAGTCAGTCACGTGAATACCGAGTTCATCAACTTTAGAAAAGTAAGATATGATGACTACTACGTATTTGAAAGATCAAACCAATTATTACAAACTAACAATCACCTATCACTATTATTAACGATGACTATGACTGGTCAATCTGTAACTAGCGCATATGTGATCAAAATTTTGTGGGAGATAAAAATCCTTATCTGGTATGAATCAAGAAGATTTACATTATTTTACAATCATCAACCCCAAAGGCTTTACGGGATGTTGCATTTGAATCTGGTTCTGCTTCACCTGCAGTGGCTGTTGGTTCATCTGCAGCGGCTGTTTGTTCATCGGTTAGAGCCAACGCTACTGGTTCTTCAGGGTGGAGGTCTTTCAAAAGAACAAAACCGGACACAGCGGGCCTTACCGGAACATATCTGCTATCTTTTAAGAATCTAATATATTTCTCTTGACCAGGAACTACTCTTGCAGGGTTGACCAATATTTCATGACTAGGTTCCGTTTCAGCCTTGTTTTCCTTCTCTGAAGCCAGCTTATCCACCTGTCAAATTGTCATAAATGATCTTAAAAAGAAAATCATTTCATATTGACAAAAACGATTTATTTGACAGTTTTTTTATTAAACCTACCTGGTGCCCATTTGTTGAGGTGGCAGCCACGTTGGCGTCAGATAACTTTTTAGACTTTGCTTTTTCAACCTCCCTAGCCTTGGCTCTTGCTGAAGTGGATAAGACAGCAGTAGGAAGTCTGAAAGCTGATGTGGCAGCGGATACTAAAGATGTGGGCTCAGGATACGCAAACAATGATGGTTTGGCAAGTGATAAGAAGTCAAATACTGGAACTTGCAGTTCATGGTTCAATCCAATGAAAGCAGTGGGCGTGAACGCTAGGCCAATGAAGTATATTAGAGGAAACCAGTACCAATACTGACTAAAAACAGCAAGGCCAATGACTGCAGACATTCTGTTATGCTTTGTCTTTGAATGTAACTTGATCGTTACATTCCTTCCACCAGCATAAAAAATTCCTGTGGCCAAAATAGCGCCCATTTTGCTACTTATATCTTCTTTTCTGTCCCGAATAATCCTCTCCAATTTCCGCCTATTACAAGTCTAAGCTAAATTCATCAAATTTGTCATACTACAAACAAGTTTTGTTGCATATTTTGACTTTTTTAAGAAGTTTAACTTCATTTTTTTTTTTCGAAATTATGCAAATAAAGAAATATATATCCCTAAAAAAGGTACTTGTCAAAATAAATTATCAAATATTGGTAGGAAATGGAATTTCTCTTAAATTTAAACTATAGTCAAACCAATAAACTATGAATAGGAGTAGTAAAGTTGTAAAGTGACCTGAATGCCCCAACACGAGAGTCAACAGCTTCACTGGTTTGCATCATGACCATAGCCATTGCAATAAGAGCACCTTGACGAACAAGACCATCAACATCTGATGTCATCGGTTCCAGCAAAGATATAGCCTCACTTAAACCAGTACCAGCGCATGAGATTCCTACAGCCATAGCAGCCCCATAACGTACATGTGGATTGTATGACTCAGAGAGGAGTGACACAATTTGTGGGGTCCGTTCCGGCTCAGAGTACATGACAAATCCAATGGCTAAAACAGCAGCTCTTCTTACATCATCACTCACATCTGAAACAGCAAAGTGTAGCAGCGTTTTTATTGCCTTGTTATTTCCTGTCCCACTGTAAGCTAATGCTACTGCATACATGCCACCGTAACGTATTATAGGATCTCTATCTGTTGGCATTTCATCAATTATATGATCTGCATCTATTCCTCCTCCATAAACCACGAGGGCAATACCCAGCACCAACCCCCTACAAAGCACGAAATTAAGATTAATAAAAGTAACATAAGATGAAAGGATGTAACTTTATAGTATATCTTCTCACCTTTTCCGCTTTTCATGTTTTGATTCACGAGCCCATGTTAGCATTAACCCTCCCACCGCTTCATCTACAGTTCCAACCTCCAATAGTCCCATGCTTATACCAGCAGCTTCACCAGCAACAGCAGTGTCGTTATCAAGTATATCCAACAGCTCGTGAAACATTTCACGGTAATGTGTTCCTAGACTTGCCAAACCAAGACCTAAACAAGCACCATGCTGAATAACCTGCAACAATATGGTGTATGATAAGACTACAAGTATAGACGTAAGCAATTTCGACCCGTTTACTAATGGATGGGTTGATTTGGATTGTGTGCTGTCTCAAGCAGTTATGTAAGCTGTAATCTACTATGTTAAAACAAAATTGTTTGTGGGTCCACCCGGACGGCCCATTTTGACCCGTTGCCGACCTCCCCAAATTGCCAATTTGGGTTTAGATATTTATGAGGCAACCGAAAATGTTGGAATTTGGGATGTAGCAATTAAGCACCTCTTCTGTAGTCATTTTTAGGATATCGAGTAGGAAAGTTTTGATGCTCTCTCCATGGTTTGCATGAACCAAACCCAAAGAATAGAGGGTCCCAGCGTCAAAATAGGGGCACCTATCACCATCTCCAAGATGATAGTAAATCCACATCAGTGATCTTCCTTCTTCCATGTGACCACTATATATAAGACCCAATCCTGCAGCTCCACTGAATCTAGCCCAGTCGCTGGCCTTCATCGTCCAGCCCTGGCATTATGTTAAGCAACAAGTTTAGAATTTCCAACAACTTATTATCTATATAAATAAGTAGAGGTGGAGCACGGGTTATCTTTGTTATGGGTCGAAATAGACTGTGCCGTGTTGGCTTGACCGTACGTACATAACTTGTATGACAGGGTTTAGGAGTTTTATGTATTAGCCAATTTCAGCCCATTCAACCAATTTAACCCGTTCCGTTATATGCTTTTATTTAATTTGACCGGTTGGCCTAATGACCCAAAAGAGTTAACATAACCCCTATCAACCCATTCATACGTAAATGAGTCAACATTTAAACCTCTACCAGTGAACCAAAATATATAAACCAAGTATATGATATGTACCACATTGTTATTTATAAATGTGACGTCAGAAGTTCCAGCATGCATGATTGCATTAGCGAACATAATTGCATTGTGGCAGACACTGTTGCTCAGCCCTACCGATTGTTTCATTGTTTCAAGAATACGTAGATCCGACCTGTTTGTACATCCACAAATATTACTAAGAATTGTCCATGTGTTAAAAAAACAAAACATAAAGTAGACAAAATATATAAGGTTCCTTACTTGTTATGACTTCGTAGAAACTTCCATGTCAGCCGCCTTGAAGTTTCCCCAGACAATATATTTTTAAGTCTTGTCAACCTATCAGCATATATTTCTTCTGTTGGAGCAGATTCTAGATTGGGACTCGAGAGACCATTTCCCACAGTCGATAGAAAAGATTGGCGGTCATTTTCAACTAGATCAAAGGCTATTTGATAAGCCATCGATACATCATCTACACTTTCAGATCGTATCAGTTTCTCTAATATGCGTGTAACACCCTTGGGCTCATCTAGAAACATAAGGCACTGACAAATATTCCAGTCATCTGGAGATTCCAGACCCTGATAGACTTCAACAACAAGACCAAGCACCTATAAACATTTGATATATGTCTGTTAGAGGATTAAGTGAGCATAAATAAACAAACATGACAGAAAACTCATGTGTTGCATTAATCATAGTTACCTCACGTCGGAATTTTATTCGATTGTCTAAGGCATGAGATACATTTACGCAATATGACAAAGCTGCATCAACATTTTCACTGTTTGTAATTGCTTTCTTAATCATATCCCAACTTCGACATTCAATGGCCATCCCGATAGCTAAGCCATGAGATACATTTACACAATATGACAAAGCTGCATCAACATTTTCACTGTTTGTAATTGCTTTCTTAAGCATATCCAAACTTCGACATTCAATGGCCATCCCGATAGCTTGTTGATATTGCCCATCAGCTATACACCTAAAAATTTGAAATGTGGAAAGAAGTTATTTGTCCCTAATCTATACATTATCCAGGAGTGGCAGAGGTATAGAAACATAAATCGAGAGGTATAAGTTGTTTACTTTTCCAGCAATTTCTCGACTAATGCTTCCAGCCTATGGTCCACTTTTCTACGTATGTCTGCTGTTTTTGTCTTGGTGGTATATTCATCAATGGCTTTAACTGAACAAAGAAAAGACATCGTATAATCAACTTTATTCAACTTTTAACATATTCAAGAGGTATTGATCATGAGCTGATATGTTAGACAATCAACTTTTTCGTCAAATCATGGAAAAACATTCATCCAACAAGCTATTCTTACCAACAAGTGTCTGTACATAGTCCGATTCTTCAGAAACACCAAAAAAGCTGCCAGCGTTAAGAGCATATGATAATGACTCATTAAGTTCTCCCAAGCAATAGTAAACCTGAAGGTCATACGAGAAATACCTTTTAAAAAGCAATGTTTGGTCATTCAAATTATTAATCATACTTTAGTTTTTTTCAATGAAACCATAAGCAATCAGGCTGGTTTTATCATCTAATATATGTTCCTCATATCAGAAACAGATCGAGACCAACAGCATAAAGGTAAATATTATGTGTACAACTTAGTAGCAATATTGAAGCGGTAGGGAAAAAAGGTCCGGACCTTGGAAACAAGCAATGCAGCAAACTGTCTGTTATCAAAATTTTCATCTTCATATAATCTCTCTCTGTGTACAAAATTAATTGTGTCAGTGAAACTTTTTCAAGGGCCCTCGTCAAAACATTATGAGAACCTCACTAGAGATTCATTAATATGCGTAAAATAGAAGAAAATAAGCAATACAATAATCGAGCTAAGAATGTACACCACATATATTAGACGAACAAACCATAAAGATCCAAATATACAATTTTCAAGTTATCATTAAAATTATACTCAACTCGTGATAACCAACTATATAAGCAACTCTGATGGCTCCATTCTCTTTAAAGGATATTTATGTCACGGATTACCTATATATCCCAGCACAGCCGCAACAATTGTCATTTGGAATTGTTCGAGAGTACAGCATCTTTGTTTAAATTCTAATCTAAATGTACTTCTTTCTAGTCGTATCGTAATTAGCATTACAATTACATTAACTTTAGTCAGGATTCTTCTATGTGTTTCCAAATTCAACGAAAGTTAGCCAAACTTTGTTTTCATCAAGCAGCCAGGATTTTTCTTACAAATCTTGAATATAATCCAATTTCCAATGTAATAGAAATTTTACTGCATATTCATTGTATGGTTTTAGAATGAAACACTGTCGTCTTAAATAATTCAAGCGCAATGCACCATAACTAAAAACTAAAATATACTAATGATCAAATGAATCAAGAAGTTGACAATGCTGTCAATTACTCACACAATAATCTAATTGATAATTCTAGCTTTCACTAACTCAATATTCAACTTCTTTAATGAAATCAACACGAATGTATAAACATAATGAGGATCTTGACAGATACTTACATTATTGGAAGTCTAGTCGAGATCTCTGGCCAGAATCGCTCAACGAGATCGTTGAGATTCCACAAAGCATGATTCTTGAGAATCGGTTGCGGCTCATTAAGCATGGCTAAGATGCCCATTGCAGAGGTCAAGTTAATCGCAGACATCGTTTCTTTTATTCAGTTTCAACAATGAACACTGAAGGAGAGTTTTGATTCAAGTAAATGAAAGAGTTGTTGGAAAGTTGGCAGTTATATGGTTTCTTTTAGCGGGAATTTCAGTTACCTTTAACTTTGTAAATTTTCATTTTAACCCCCCATCTTTTTCTTTTCTAAAAAAGTGTAAAACTTCAGCATTTATACGAAATCAGAAAATTTCCATATCAAATGTTTTTCCAATACAGTTCTACATTAGTTTTATATCAACTAATGCGCACCATGGGTTGTTTAAGTTTGCACAGACATATATCTTAAAGTTAGTTAGATTAAGATTCGAGACCAAATCTGTGTTTGAGTGAATCTTTCGACGCCTAATTTGTTCTTCAGCATACCATGAAACTCTTTAAGATTTTTGCCGCCTTCAACCACCCATCAAACTTTTGTATTTTGCCATTTTCTAAGAAATCAACTTTTTTGTTCTGCAACATTAAGCGCCCTTTTTTCTACAAATTTTCAGGATACTTGTAACCCTTTTTAGTTTGAGTCTAATAATAATGACCCGATTAAAGCCATCAAAAACTTTCTACTCCACATACCATGATTTTTATCCTGGGGTAGGGGTAGGACCTGTCTACATTCTACCTCCCCCATACCCTGCCCCGGCGGGATTGGGTTTGTTGTTGTTGTTGCTGGTGTTGTACCATGATTTTTATTACCAAGTTTATCAACTACAAAAATTAAGAAATAAAATTTGCAAGATCAAAACAGCTATTACAGGCTAACAATCACTTATCACTAGCATCAACAATCCACCTAGCACTATTATCAACAATATACATGACTGGTCAACCTGTAACTAACACGTATATTTACAAATTTGTTAAAATGGCACAGAAACAACTTTGTAATCACCCAACCAACCACCCCTTGGTGATCTTTCTTTTATTACAACTATAAACACAGTAGACTTGTCCCCAAACGGATGCAAGCCAATACAATACAAAAGAAATAATAAGATTGTCCTCCTAACGAGTGCAATCTGTTACAATGACTCACACACTAAAACCAAACTAATACTAAACCCAAACCTGCAGATCAAGATGATCTGCTAACTGAAACAATGAAAGAAAACTAAGAACACTACAACTTTGAGAGAGAATATGACTGTGTGAGTGAATGAGAAAGATAAGATCCAAAGTTATGAAACCCTAGCTCAGAATGCGAGCTTATATACACAAATGTTGCACTTTGCACCCTGCACATACACAAACAATACAAACACATCTCAAAGTTATAGTTAGTGTTAAACAGTTATAAAATGTTACCAAATAAACCCCTGAGTTTCATAAGTTTGCTAGAGTGTTTATTTCAACACCCCCTCTCAAACTGATGAAGCAAACAGATTTATCATACCAAGCTTCTTAACCATGACTGCATGTTGTGCAGACCCAAGAGCCTTAGTCAACACATCAGCAGTTTGTTCTTTAGAACCAACTTTCACAGTCTCAACCAATCTTGATGCAACTTTTTCTCTAATAAGATGCACATCAATATCAAAATGCTTAGTCTTCTCATGCATAACTGGGTTAGCAGCTATTTGCATGGCAGACTTATTATCACAACACAATTTCACTGGAAAAAGATTATCTGTAACTCCTAGATCTTTTAAGACCTTAAGGATCCACATTATCTCACAAGTAACAGATGCCATAGATCTGTATTCAGCCTCAGCTGAAGACCTAGATAGGGTGTTCTGTTTCTTACTTTTCCAGGAAACAATATTACCATTTACAAATACACAATACCCAGACACTGACCTTCTAGTAACTGGACATTTTGCCCAATCAGCATCTGAATATGCAACAACATCAAAATTCCCATTATTCTTCTTAAAACTTATACCACTACCTGGTGCAAGCTTAAGATACCTCAAAACTCTTAAAGCAATACCATAATGTGACTGTAAGGGAGCATGCATATATTGGCTCAAACAATGAACAGCATAAGCAATGTCAGGCCTAGTCATAGTAAGATATATAAGCTTCCCTACTAACTTTTGATAACTTGTTATATTTTTCAATAACTTGTCATCATCATTTTCTTTATGATTTAAAACAATATTTTCAGGCAAAGGTGTTAAAACAGGCCTGCAAGCAAGTAAACCATAATCATGAAGAAGTTCTAAACAATACTTCCTTTGATTCAAACATATCCCATTGCTAGCCTTTAAAACTTCAATGCCCAAAAAATATTTCAACTCTCCAAGATCTTTGATCTTAAACTTGTTTTGTAAGAAACTCTTAAAATGTTCAATTTCAGTTTCACAATTTCCACAAATAACCATATCATCAACATAAACAAGAAGAAAAAAAACTGTATTTCCTTTTTTCTTGATAAACAAAGAATAATCATTTTGAGACTGTTCAAAACCATTTTCAAACAAAGCTTCTGTCAATTTTTGGTTCCACTGTCTAGGAGCTTGTTTCAACCCATACAAAGATTTTTTTAACTTGCAAACTTTGTTACCTTCTGTATGATAACCTGGAGGAGGAAGCATATATACATCCTCATTTAGATCACCATAAAGAAAAGCATTATTCACGTCAAGTTGAAATAATTTCCAATCATTTTGAACAGCTAAACTTATAAGACATCTAACAGTATTCATCTTAACCACAGGACTGAAAGTCTCATCATAATCAAGACCTTCTTTTTGAGAACAACCTTTAGCTACTAACCTAGCTTTGTATCTATCAATTTCACCATTGGCCTTATACTTGATTTTAAAAACCCACTTAGACCCTATGGGTGCCCTTCCAAAAGGAAGTTCAACCTCCTCCCAAGTGTCATTCTCATGTAAAGCATGTACTTCTTCATTCATGGCATTATTCCAATTAACATTTTTAGATGCTTCTTCAAAAGATGAAGGTTCAAAAGATTTATTCAAATTGGAAACAAAACAACAATTCTCAAAACTTAACACAGAATGATTAGCAAATTTACCAATCCCATACTTAACTTTGTTATCAAGAATAAAATCATTCAGTTTAGCAGGCAACCTAGAAAACCTAGAAGACTTCCTAGATGTACCTTCCTCTGCTTGATTCTGAAAAACATTTTGAAACACATTTTGGAACCTAGGACCATCTGTATTGGTATCACTGTTTCCCTCAGACTGATTATTATCACCTAAAGGAGTGGCAGACCCTTCTAAATCTAGTTGCTGTGAACCTGCAGAGTGTTGTATCTGTTCTGACTCTGCAAACTGTTCTGTGTTCACTACCTTACTAGTTTTAGAAGTACTACCTTCTCTACCAACAGATGTACCTTCCCTTTCTACATTTTCTAAGTTTGCATCATTGGGAACGGGACTAGGAGTTTTGGTTTTTGACTCAGACTCAATATTATCAAAAAAGTTTAAGTGTGTTACCTTAGAACCAGGTTCTGAAACAACACTCTGTTTCATTCTTAAAGGATAAATTGTTTCATAAAATTTGACATCCCTAGAGTAAAACACTGCTCTGTTTTCTAAACTCAAAAGTTTATAAGCTNATTTCACCATTGGCCTTATACTTGATTTTAAAAACCCACTTAGACCCTATGGGTGCCCTTCCAAAAGGAAGTTCAACCTCCTCCCAAGTGTCATTCTCATGTAAAGCATGTACTTCTTCATTCATGGCATTATTCCAATTAACATTTTTAGATGCTTCTTCAAAAGATGAAGGTTCAAAAGATTTATTCAAATTGGAAACAAAACAACAATTCTCAAAACTTAACACAGAATGATTAGCAAATTTACCAATCCCATACTTAACTTTGTTATCAAGAATAAAATCATTCAGTTTAGCAGGCAACCTAGAAAACCTAGAAGACTTCCTAGATGTACCTTCCTCTGCTTGATTCTGAAAAACATTTTGAAACACATTTTGGAACCTAGGACCATCTGTATTGGTATCACTGTTTCCCTCAGACTGATTATTATCACCTAAAGGAGTGGCAGACCCTTCTAAATCTAGTTGCTGTGAACCTGCAGAGTGTTGTATCTGTTCTGACTCTGCAAACTGTTCTGTGTTCACTACCTTACTAGTTTTAGAAGTACTACCTTCTCTACCAACAGATGTACCTTCCCTTTCTACATTTTCTAAGTTTGCATCATTGGGAACGGGACTAGGAGTTTTGGTTTTTGACTCAGACTCAATATTATCAAAAAAGTTTAAGTGTGTTACCTTAGAACCAGGTTCTGAAACAACACTCTGTTTCATTCTTAAAGGATAAATTGTTTCATAAAATTTGACATCCCTAGAGTAAAACACTGCTCTGTTTTCTAAACTCAAAAGTTTATAAGCTTTTTTACCACTTGCATAACCAATAAGAATACATTTCTCAGACTTTTCAGAAAACTTATCTGAATTTTTAAACACTGCAGCAAAACAAAGACACCCAAAACTCCTTAGATGAGACAAACTAGGTTCCCTACCATACACAAGAGAAAAAGGAGATTTTCCATTCAAAACAGAGGAAGGCAACCTGTTGATCAAATAAGTAGAAGTCAACACACATTCAGACCAAAACACAAGAGGAATCCCCCCCTGAAACATAAGACTTCTAGCCACATTGAGCAGATGTCTATGTTTCCTTTCAGCAATACCATTCTGTTGTGGTATATATGCACAACTTGTTTGATGAATAACACCTTTTTCATTAAAAAACTCAGTCATTTTATGATTAACAAACTCAGTTCCATTATCAGACCTAACCACTTTAATTTTCTTATCAAACTGTGTAGAAACCATGTTATAAAAAGAAACAAACATCTCAAAAACTTCATCTTTTCTTTTCAACATATACACCCAAACAGACCTAGTAAAGTCATCCACAACAGTCAAAAAATACCTATAACCTTCTCTGCTAACCACTTTATAAGGCCCCCACACATCTAAATGAATGAGATCCCCAAGAAATTTTGATTTGTGTTCACTTATAGGAAAAGGATCCCTTGTTTGTTTTGCCTTATGGCAAACCTCACAAGGACCATTGTGATCAACATTATTTAAATTCAAAGACCCTTTAAGCAATTTTAAAACCTGGTTAGCAGGATGGCCTAACCTATTGTGCCATACTTCTTTAGAAACAAAACAACAAAGAAACTCACTTTTAACCATATTAGCAGAAACATCAGTAGACTTATCAAACAAGTATAAACCCCCATATTCACTACCAGTCCCCAGCACATTCTGCTGACTCAAATCCTGAATATAACATTTAGTTTCATCAAACCCAACTCTTAATTTGCTATCTTTAATCATTTTATTAACAGACATCAAACTAACACAATAATCAGGCACAACCAACACATCAAAAAAGCACAACATTACTATTAAGTCTCAAACNGCCTAACCTATTGTGCCATACTTCTTTAGAAACAAAACAACAAAGAAACTCACTTTTAACCATATTAGCAGAAACATCAGTAGACTTATCAAACAAGTATAAACCCCCATATTCACTACCAGTCCCCAGCACATTCTGCTGACTCAAATCCTGAATATAACATTTAGTTTCATCAAACCCAACTCTTAATTTGCTATCTTTAATCATTTTATTAACAGACATCAAACTAACACAATAATCAGGCACAACCAACACATCAAAAAAGCACAACATTACTATTAAGTCTCAAACTTCCAACATGAGTAACTTTGGCTAAAGTCCCATTAGGGTGACCAACAGTAAGTCTTAAGTCAGAAATATCAACTAAATTAAACATGTTCAAAACAGAATTAGTCAAGTGTTGATTGGCCCCTGAATCAATTATCCATCCCAAATGATAACTAACTCCATTAAGTTTCAGATTAGCACAAGAGAATTGACAAAAATTTTGATTGAAGAACACACTTCCATTAAAGAAAGAACAAGAGGCATTACCTGCCATGTTAGACTGAGCAGATGTACCAGGTTTTTCATTAATAAGACTCATTAGCTTCAAAACCTGTTCATTACTAAGAGACATATTACCAATAGTAGTTTTAGCCACATTAGACTGAGCAGAAGTGTTTTTAAAATCAGTACTCTTGTTAAAACCATTTGCAGGTTTAAGATTAGGATTTCTTTTAAAACCAGGTGGATAACCAATGATCTCAAAACACCTCTCTACAGTATGCCCCTTTAACCCACAATGAGAACACAACAGACTATCATAATTTCCTCTGTTATTAACAATATTGTTATTATTACCAGTGTTTCTTTTCCAATTAGAATTCTTATTATCAAAGGTCCTAGAAACAAAGGCAGAAACTTGAGGTTTTTCAGTTTTAACAGAAGTAGTAGGAATCCCTCTATGGGATTCTTCCCTAGAAATTATGACAAAAGCATCCTTGACCTCAGGAAGGACTTCCCTGGTCAAAAGACTGCTCCTTATGGGTTGATAAATGTCATCAAGACCCATAAGAAATTGCATTAATTTCAACAGTTTATCATGATTTTGAAGTTCAAGTCTAGATTCACAAGTACAGTCAGGCAACTTAGTAAGAATATCAAACTCTCTCCACAAGGAATTCAACTTATGATAATACTCAGAAACAGGCAACCCACCTTGTTTAAAACAATTAATCTTTTGAAGCAAGTTAAACAAAACAGACCCATCAATTCTATCATAAGTATCTTTCAAATCTTTCCAAACCACAGAAGCATTATCAGAAAAAACATGACCAAGATACACATCTTGAGACAAAGAAGTTAAAATCCAATTTAACACAACAGCATTACATCTATCCCATTGAGATTCCAACAAAGGACTAGCATTATAATCAGCCCTAGTACAACTACCATCAAGAAAACCCATCTTATTCTTAATTTGAATAGCCAATTTTATAGCACTAGCCCAGATTCTGTAATTTTCAACTCCAGACAATTTAATAGTAACAATTGAAGCACAATTAGAATCATTAGCATGAAGATGCAGAGGATTACTCTGATCCAAACTACTTATCATAATAGCCATAGTGACAACCAAGAACCAAACAAAAAACAAGAAAAGACAAAAAACCAACTAAACAGACAAACAAACAAACAAGCAAGAAAAAAATAACAAACTAACAGAAACAACTAGCACNAATCAACTACTAAACCAAACTCACACCCAAGAACTTCCAATTATTCAGTAGAGTAGACTGGGACAGACCAGAGCAGGTTTCCGTACCAATCAGGTTGGCAGGTCAAGATGTTAATCTGCCCGTTTGCACCTACTCTTACTAAAATAATGGACTCTTAAAGGAGAAACCAACTTACAGTGCTTTAAATGGCCAAGAAGGCAGCGGAAGACAGTACAACAACTCTAGATTCACTTAGTCTAGAGCTATTGAAACCAAGAACCAAGCCCAAACCACAGTACCACCAGATCAATCAAAAAAACCCCAAATATCCAATTAGGGTTTCAACGAAAAAGTGCCAAGAACCACAATAACCGTCAATTATAACGATTAACCACTTCCAAACACCCTTAATCAACCAGAAACCAAAAACCCCCAAAAATTAGGGTTTCAAGAAAAAACCCTAATTCTTAAATCGAAGCCTAGACTAACCAATTAACCCAAAAAACAACAAGATCCAACACAGAAATCGTTGAATCAACACAAACCCTAAACCAAGAACCACCAAGAAGTCAACGATTACAACCTAGGGCTCTGATACCATGTTAAAATGGCACAGAAACAACTTTGTAATCACCCAACCAACCACCCCTTGGTGATCTTTCTTTTATTACAACTATAAACACAGTAGACTTGTCCCCAAACGGATGCAAGCCAATACAATACAAAAGAAATAATAAGATTGTCCTCCTAACGAGTGCAATCTGTTACAATGACTCACACACTAAAACCAAACTAATACTAAACCCAAACCTGCAGATCAAGATGATCTGCTAACTGAAACAATGAAAGAAAACTAAGAACACTACAACTTTGAGAGAGAATATGACTGTGTGAGTGAATGAGAAAGATAAGATCCAAAGTTATGAAACCCTAGCTCAGAATGCGAGCTTATATACACAAATGTTGCACTTTGCACCCTGCACATACACAAACAATACAAACACATCTCAAAGTTATAGTTAGTGTTAAACAGTTATAAAATGTTACCAAATAAACCCCTGAGTTTCATAAGTTTGCTAGAGTGTTTATTTCAACA
>LBNU01022266.1:0-20561 GCA_014162995.1 Artemisia annua | reverse complement strand
AAAAAAAAAAAAAAAAAAAAATTGTCTAATTTTGCCAAATTTTTAAAAGATTTTGGCACATTTAGCCCCATTCTTTTTTTGAAATGGGCATATATTGCCTATTTAAAAGTTAAATGGGCACAAACGGGCACCTATTTTCTCTCAATTAAAGAACATTACAGTTGTTTTAAAAGAATAACTTATAGATATAATATATTTAATTTTTTTAAATATAAATGAGGTGTTACTTACATTTGAGGAATTATTTCGTCGTTTTGGGTCTTTTCTAAAACGATTCGTATAACATGCGCCCTTTTGGCCCGTGCCTATTTAGACCGTGCCCGTTTAGCCCGTATCACGGGTCAAAACATAAAAGATCAAACATTATTTGTGTTAATAACATTTAAGACATACGTTCACGAGACATAATATATACAAAAGCGGTCAAGTCAAAATTGCTCGAGTAATGTTGACCGACCGGTTGATTTTCTGCGAAGATGTGATAAATGTGTTCGTCTCAAAATATTAACAAATGAATTTGTGTAAAAAATACTTATGCATTTAATTCTTTTATATAATTCTGAATTTTTATATTATCACCTTTGTATTAATATTATTTTATAATATTAATATTGTAATTTTATAATTATTAACACTAACATTAATGACAAGAAACTCGATCTTTATATATTTTAGATATATATTATATATAGATATAACTTTATAGTAATAATATCAGATAACATATCTTACATTTTTCAAAAGATCTTAATTGATTCCGCACCGTAAGTCTTCATTTCTTGTTAAACCAATTTTCATTTCAAACGTGTAGTTAGAGTATTTTATCAAATCAATATCACGAGCAAAGACTCTGATGGAACACAAATGGTTAAAAGTTAAAAAGAAAAACTTGATTCATGTTTGCGATGTAGGATATTATCTTTATACTACATTTCTCCCGGGCACAGGCTCCGAGAACTTTTTCTTATAATATTGCGACACATTGTTTATTCGTTTGGTTTTTTCTTTCTTTAATATGGTAGCACAGGTTTGGGTATTTTATTATCATATTTTTGTTACTGGGCTGGTCATAAAAGGGTTTCTTTGGTTGGGCTATACTACATTTCTCCCGGGCACAGGCTCTGAGAACTTTTTCTTATAATATTGCGACACATTGTTTATTCGTTTGGTTTTTTCTTTCTTTAATATGGTGGCACAGGTCTGGGTATTTTATTATCATATTTTTGTTACTGGGCTGGTCATAAAAGGGTTTCTTTGGTTGGGCTAATTGCTGTTGCCCGATCCGAGCTACTTGCTGGGCCTTTTCTCGGGTTTTCTGTCCTGTTGGGTTTGGCCTCTTTGTTCTTCGACATATAAACCATTTGTTTAACGTTTCATCTTCCGTTCGTAATTTTCTTCTTCCAGAAGTAACTCACCAGCTTTGGAGATAGTGCTTTTAGATCTGAGATAGTTGATCCAACTTTTATGCAGATGCTTGGTTGATTTAACTTCTTTATACTATTTTGCATGCGTCTATGTAGCTGCTGTGTATGCTTTGTACTTGGTTAGATTGGCTAAGTTTGCTACTTTGTTTTTTGGTTGATTGGCTGATTGATACTGTTGTTGCATGTTCTCTTCTGTATGTTACTTTTGCTTAGAAAAGTTACTTCATCGTAGCTTAGTATTGGTTACTGAGAAAACTTCGTACGTTTGTAGTTGCATGTTCCTTTTGTTTGTGTCCATTTTTATACGTTGCTAACTTTTTGTCTGTGTTATTAAACGGGTAGCCGTAAACTTTTTGCCTGTAACTTTTGTGGATTTTTTTTACACCGGTTGTTTCTATTACTTGGGACCCCATACGTGTTGTCTGTCATTTGGCAATGTTAAATCAACAAAGTCGTAGCGTCTTGAGTACTTGCGTAACGTCTATGCAATGGTCGACGACATACCGATGGGGTAGGGTTATCTCCTGTTATGGTGGCTGGCGGCCTTGGTTGTCACGGTCGGGTTTCAACACCGAATGTGTCTTGCGATGTTGCTCACGGATTAGCTTTGAATCCGTCGTCTCCCGGTTCAGATAGTATGGCTTTGTCACCGTTACCGGGGCCGGTATCCCACACTAACTTCAGCCGCGTGCATTTGAAAAGAAAGTTATGTGAAACCATAAGTATGTGTCAAGGGCCTAATCCAAAAAGGTTGAAAACAGTGGATTCGGCTTGTAGAGAAACTGGTGGTGAGTTACTGTCCATTCTTTTAAATAAACTTTTGCAGCCTATTTTGTATCGTATCTTTTGTAACCTTTTCTTCATCTTGAGCTTCATAGGTGAACATGGTTTCTTAGTGACAGTGGGTGACATAACACAGCCGAGTGTTGTGGATGCCGTACAGCAGGTACGTTGTTTGTCATGCGTGTTTTGCGCTTCAGTGGCTGCTCACTGTTGTCCGTATTTGTTTGATGTGCGAGGGTTTATTCAGCTTTGCAGAGAATATATGTGCTTACTTGGTTAATGCTTTCGTGTGCAGGTTTGTCAGTCTGAAAGTCAAATGGGAATTGAACCGTTGATGCAACAGTCTTTTCTGTTGGTATGTGTATTTTCACATACCTTTTATTTACCAAAACCCGACCAAATTAACCAAAAACTAACCCATAAATGCCAAATACTTGTGTTTTTGTGTTTCTGAATGTGCAGGCATGGATTTATAAGAAAAGGACGAAAAATCACAAGAAAATGACAAAACGAGCACGGGATTTGGAAAAGTGTCAAAAGCCGGAGCCGGGNCGGATTTATAAGATAAGGACGAAAAATCACGAGAAAATGACAAAACGAGCCCGAGAATTGGAAAAGTGTCAAAAGCCAGAGCCAGGAGAGCTAAAGGGTTTAAGGAAAGCTCATATTTCATAAGGAGTCCCTAGAGTTTCAGAAATGGAAAAATTGGTCCTTGAAGATAAACTGGAGATTTGACACAAATGGCCCCTCGAGTTTACAAAGTTGTCAAATGTGGCCCTTGAAGTATATTTTGAAGAAATTGACAACAATGGCCCTCATATTTCAAAGAATGTCACTAATGGTCCTTGGATGTTACTATTGAAGATTGGCAGCAAAAGTCCTTGCAATTTCAGATTGTACATAAATGGTCCTTATGTTTAACAATCAAAACAACCGGATCCATTAAACATTATATAACCCAATATCCTATACCCCTTTACCACCCCATAAACCCAACACTCCCTCTAAACCCACTAGCCCATAACACACAGGCCCACTACCCTTTAGTTATAACCCGTAGCCCCATTCAACCCACCAGTCCAAAATAAAGTAAAAAATAAACGCGCCTCTTTTTACTGTACGTCTTCTTCACACAAGTTACCCTGCACATAACCAAATTCACCAAGATTCTAGTACGAGGTTGCCTCCTTCTAGAAAGTCTGACATGTCAGAAGGATGTCGACATATTCCCAGCAAACGTGGCAGATTCCAGAGCTTCTATTGGACAGAGAGACGTGGACAGTGGATAAGATTTGATCATGTGGCCAAGAGTGAATGAAATGACAACATTATGGATGAGAACAGGATTGAGTGGCCAAGATTAAGCTTCCAGGACCTTCCTCAGCAAAACCCTAGCTCACCCCTGTTCCTATATAAACAACCCTGTCTCAACGTTTTTGTGTGTGTAGTTTTTATGTAATGAAATGCTGCCCTTTTTATTTCCTAAGTAATGTAATTTAAGTTTATTAATAAAAATTCTTCGTTTAATGTTTTAAATTCAAGCTTTAGTATAATTATTTAAAATATCGTTTTAGCTTAAATCTTCTCAAGTTAGCTTATTTATTGCTTTTATGTCCTCTGTTAATTAGTTTACAGCTTTTAGTACTTAAATCTTTTACCTTTTAACAATCTTTTATAAAAATACAAAAAGAATAAGAAAAATCTGAAAAATACCAAAAATATGTTTATTTTCTTTAAACCAGCTTACATCTAAGCTTTTTCTAGTTAAATACACCTTATATTGGCTTTTTATAGCTCTTGTAAGGTAGTTAGTAGTTAAATCAGTAAAAGCTTTCATTTTTACTTAAAGTCAACAAAAAGTCAACTGTCTTGGTTATGAAGATGAATCTGATTTTGGTGATAAGTTGAGACAGAAAGGGAAGGTCTCAGCCTGTCTAAAGACAGGCTAGCATAGTGAACCCCCTCTGTTTGAGCTGAGGGGGATAAATTTGTGAGTTTCTCTTGTTATTTTAGTACTTTTATTGCATAATTATATTAAGTAGTTTGAGCTGTTAGTTTAGTATAATTATCTGCTTGTTGTGTTCTTTTCAGTTGTCAGTTGCTTGTTATGTGTATCTTTGATGCTTATATAGGTTCTAGTACATGTATGATTTAACTGTTCCTAAAATTGAAACTGCACTTTGTTGTTCTTGGCATTGTTTGGTGATTTTTATGTTTCATTAGGCTTTAATAGGGTCCAAGTAATCTGTTTAGAGCTTTAGATCAGTAAGTTATAGGTTTAGTATTAGATTTGTAGTGTAAAAAAGAGTATAAGGGACTGTTTGGAACTGTTGATCATTAACTATTCTTGTGGTTTTCTTACCTGGTTATCTTCATCATTAAGTCACTTAGGGTATATTAGAGTAAAATCAGTCATAAACTTTGCACCTTTAATGTAAAAAGTCAAAAATTAATGTTTACCTAAAATCTGTGCACAAACCAGTTAATGTTGATCTGTTCTATGGTGATTTGTTGTCATTTGTGTTTGAGGTTGTGATTTAAGTGCTCAAACAAGTTATTATAACACCCAGGAGTAGCTGTGATCTGTTAAAATTAGATAAAGTCAAAGCTTTAGGTGAAATTAAAAGTCAAAGATTCTGCAATAATCTCTTGTAACCAGACTTTTGTTGCTGAACTTTGGGTAAATTAAGGTTCAATTGGCCATTAACTTTTAGGGCTTTTTGGTTTTTTGTGTTCTCTGGTTGGTGTTCTTGCTTTTGCCCCCATAAGTTCTTAGAAATAAGCTTGTTTAACTGCTTAAAAATAAGCTCAAAGTAGGGCCCTTGAGACTGCTTTTGCTGTAAAAATCATAAACTGCTATCTTGCTTATTGCTTGAGTTCTTGAGATTATTTGAGTGATATTGGTTGTTTTAAGTTGATTGGTGCATGTTCCATGGTTTCTTAGCTTATCTCAGTCTTAAGTGCTTATTTGCTTAACATTAGTGCTTAATTTGTAACTTTTTCAAACTGTTTTCAACAATCTGAGTGCAAATTGATCAAAAATGGTTTGAATTGAGTTTATTTGTGCTTTAGGACTCCTCTGAGTTCATTTTCCATAAGTCTCTTTCAAGTGCTTATTTATAAGCACTTGAAATAAGCTGTGATAAGCCAAATAAGCACTTTTCTGCTTATTTTTGAAAAAGTTTTTAACTCAGAATCTTTTATATATTAAAATAGAAATTCTGTAATTTTCTTAGATTTATTTGAGTCTTTTTACTATTTATTTTCTATTTTCTTAGATTTTTAATCATTTAAAATTAGTTTTAATCATTTTTAATTAATAATAAATCAGAAAATACAAAAATAAATCTAGTTCTTTTTCCAAAAATTATTTTTGATTATTTAGGATTTTTAGGAATTTTGTTGAATTTTTCCAAGTCATTTTCACAAAAGTCACTTTTTATTTACGTTTTTATTTTTACGTAATTAATTACTTTTAATTAAAGAAAATTAACACAAAAATATTTTTAATTCATTTAAAAGTTTTTAAGCCCATTTAGGATTTTATAAAATTTAGTTTTCCCCCGTAGCCCTTTTAATTTTATTAGTTGCTTTAAATCTCGGGATTAGCCCGGGATTTGCGTTAATTACGTTTAATTTTACGTTTTAATCTTAGTGTGCTTTGTTTACGTGTGTTATTTACGTATTTCCTTAATTTTAGTTTTAAAAAATCAATACAATCCCTTTTATTTCACTTTTCTTTACACAAATTCACAAATCGACAACTACGGTTCCATTCACCTTCACACGGATCACGACCCGGGTATTTCTTATTCGTTGAGAAATTACTTGGATAATATACTATACCTATATAAACGACCTTATCATCTGTCATTTTTGCCAGAAGGTTGCCGTCGGTGTTTTTTCGTTTGGTTGTGTCTTCTCTCATTACTCATGTTAGAAGAACACTTTGTTTGACAATTTGTTGTTGTGTCCAGGTTATGGGCGCGGTCCGTTAATACTGGACTTTACAAACGGCGGTATCCGACGTGCTATAGAACCTGAGGTTCCAGAGACACCTGATGTTTCACCTTTTAGCCATGGTGGTCTTACAAGTTTTACGAATGACCATGTGCCATCTGCATCTGTTTATAACAGAGGGAAAAGTCTTATGGAAGGTAATATTATGTTATATTCATGTTGTACGCCTTTGCAAAAAAAAAATATATATGTATGAAAGATCATTTGTTTGTGATAAAATGCAAATAAACTGGGTGGTGTACAAGTATGTATTTATATTGGTAAAATTCGTAAAATATCACTTAAATGGTGTTAAAGTCAGCAACAGTTATAATGTCTTAAAAGTTAGAAATATAATGTTAGGTTTTTTTTAACCATAATCAGTGACGAAGCTAGAAAATTTTCAGTGGCGTGTCGGGATCTAAAATTTTTTATTGCTTAGTGTATAAAAAAAAATTCACAATTAAAATGGGGGGTCGAAACCGAATATACCGAAATTTTTCTACACGAAAACTATATACCCCCTACATCGCAAAAAAAATTTCGGGAGGTCGGGCACCCCGGCCCCTATGTAGCTGCGCCATTGACCATACTAAACATTTGTCGACTATATGTTCGTGAAATATTGTTGTGCTAGAATTATGTCACTCATTTTTATTGTTCAAATGACAATGAAAATCAACTAGAGTAGATTTCATTATACTAAAAAAAATAGCAGACATTGAGTCCACTTATACTAGAATTATGTCACACATTTTTATTATTCAAATGACATTGAAAATTAGGTAGAGTAGATTTTATGGTATTAAAAACTAATAACAGTCATTGAGCCCACTTATCTTTTTGACCATCATTTTCCACCTCCCATTCTATTTCTTTCACCTACAACAAAATCTATTTGAAAACAAGAACCTGCAGATTCTGGTGAAGAGTTGTTATATGAATATTTTGGCCACTTCGGTTATTGGTTTTTTTTACATACAAGGGCACTTCGATTTTGAGGGTGACTGAACGTGTCCCGGAAGTGGTTTCTTGAAACAAATTATATTATTATGTGCAGGCTTGCGGCGTGGAACTCGGGAGGTCCAATGTATATCACCGGGGTTTATGTTGTCGCCCAGTTGTGACAGAGTTTCTTTGAAAAGGAAAACCGAAAATGCTGACGGTATATGTACGGGAACTGGTCCGAAAAGGTCAAGACCACAGGACACTACCACCAATCTGACTTGTGGTAACTCGCTCTTTATTCTTTTGCATTGGCCTTTAGTTGTTGTTTTGTTAAATAGGTTTTCTAACTCTTGGTTGCCTGCCTTTTGTGTAGCTGATGATACTTTTGCTTATGGTACAAGCACATCGGTGGCACATAACGTTATTCGTAATGTCCAACACACTGGTGTGGCGCAACCTACCATCCAGGTTACTGATACCTGTTCTCGGCCAGTTCAGCAGCCTACGTATGATGGCAATTTTGTGTTGGACTTTCAAACAGGAACGGTTAGGAGACACCTCGGTTTTCAATGTTCTTCAGTTACTTCAGTTGCTCAACATACTCCGCAAGTGTCATGGCCTCCTATGGCAGATCATGTTGGTGAGTGCGTCTTAGCAGTCGTTTTGGTCTGTGCATAAACTATGTGGGAAATTTCTTGCCTATGTCTTTACATTTGTTGCTGACCAACTGTCATGATTCTCATGTTCTTGGGCAGCTCATGTTGGGTGTAGTAGTGATTTTCAAATACCGGTGCAAGGCTCATTGGCGGCAACAATAACAACACCGGTGTCTTACACCTCTGTTCCTTCGTCTTCTCATACTATGCCGTTAAATACTGAGGATGTCCATCCAGCACCCGCTGCATATGATGATGAAGGTTAGAACTCCATGTTTGTTAGGTTTCCTGTCGGTTTGTTATGGATCGCTTTCTGTGTGCTGTTGAGAAAATTCATGGTTCATCATTGTTGTTGCTTAATTATGTTATAAACTTATAACCAACTGTCAACCATTGGGCCGAAACAGTACTTATAATTATATTTATGCGTTGTTTGTTTTGTAGCTATTCCAGATGTTGGGGGTTTACCTACAGGTACTCATACTTCACGTGCTAGGTCAACCGGATACGAAAACATACCATCCTCCAGTCGGTCTATACCTCATGTCCATCCGTCAACACGTGTAGGTTGGTAACATACACTTTTCTTTCATCACTTATGTCAGCCTGATATGTATACACAGTTGTACTTTGCATCTACCTCATTGTTTTGTTCCCTACTTTTCAGGCCCGCCAAGAGAGTACAAAGCTTTTAAATCTTGCGATTGTGTATGTGCCAATTGCCATGCCCGTTTCTGGTATGAAGAGCGGCTTAGTACTTCTACACGTCGGTCAGGTCCATTATATAATCGGTGTTGTCGTGGGGGGAAAGTTCGGTTATTCACTCCGCGTGAGTATCCGGAGTACATTCAACAACTGTTTTCAGATAACCATTTTATGACCAATATCCGCGCGTATAACCAAATGTTTGCTATGACGTCTTTGGGTGCAACTGTCGATGAATCAGTCAATGCGGGTAGAGGACCATACGTTTTCAAAGTGTCGGGTCAAGTGTATCATCAAATTGGAAAGTTATGTCCGGATGAAGGGAGTGATCCTAGGTTCTTGCAGTTGTATATTTATGATACGGATCATGAAGTTGATCATAGATTGAGTCACTTTAGAAATGGAACAGAAACACGTCTGAGGCGAGACGTTGTGGAGGGGCTAATCCGAGTGTTGGATGAGCATAACGCATTAGTTCAGTTGTTCAGGACAGCTAGAGATAAACTTCGTGGCACTAATGTGCCAGAGTTTAAGGTAAAACTTTTTAGTGTTGTTGGGTCTGCGCAACATGAACTTCCTACGGCTGACTGCATAGGAGCTATAGTATTTGAAGATGGGCCGGAAAGTGAATCAGAATTTGACATTGTTATTGAAACACATTCAGGTGAGCCACAGAGGATAAATAAGTTGCACCCCTGTTATATGGCCTTTCAATTACCGTTACTTTTCATCTATGGGGAGCAAGGTTATCACACTGGCTTAAGGCTTATCGATACTGGTGGTGCAGATACAGAGGAAGACAAACGGGTGACAATGAATGCCTATTACGCATATCAAATACACGACAGGTTCAACAGATACAATCTTTTGACAAGGGGCGGTCGCCTATTCCAACAATATGTTGTTATGGCCTACTGTTGCATCGAACAAAATAGGATGGATTTCATTCGAGAAAATCAGTCTGATATCAGAGGCGACTATCTAGCCGGTCTTTACGATGCTGTTGCTAGAGGTGATCGCGAGGGTTCAGATGTTGGATCAAGAATCATTTTGCCAGCATCGTTTACGGGTGGTCCAAGATACATGTACAGCCACTATTTGGATGCACTAGCGATTTGCAGAGTCCATGGGAATCCTTCATTTTTTGTGACTTTTACATGTAACGTTCGGTGGCCGGAAATTGAAGAATACATGCAGGCTTTTCTCCAATTGACGGCTGCAGATAGGCCAGATGTTGTTGACAGAGTTTTCGAGCGAAAGATTCATGACTTGATCAGATTTGTAAGAGACAGGAGACCTTTTGGAAATATAATTGCAGGTAATGTGTCATTTGTATACATATTACATATTGTTACTTGCAAAAAGTATAGCATATAATGTTTTTTTAACTGTTTTTCGATTCAAATTCGTGTTTTTATCGTCGGTCATACGCTATTGTTCTTACTAATACATGTTTTCTTTTCAGTATTATACACAGTGGAATTTCAGAAGAGAGGTTTACCTCATTGTCATATACTGTTGTGGAACGACAGTAACTCACGGATTACTACAGCTACAGATGTGGATAGATATGTTTCGGCTGAGCTTCCCAACGAAGTAGAAGATCCAGAAGGTTTTAGAGTGGTATCCGAATTTATGATTCACGGGCCATGTGGCCCTGCATTCCCATTAGCGGCGTGTATGCGTGGAAGAACATCGTGCAAAAATTTTTTTCCTAAAGATTATTGCACACGAACATATATTGATGATGCAGGGTATGTGCACTACTGGCGGCGAGATGTGCAGTTTCAAAGCACAAGGCACGGGGTAAAGTTAGACAATGGGTATGTCGTTCCATATAATCGAGCTCTTTCTATGGCGTTTTATGCTCACATAAATGTTGAATGTTGTGGGTGGACGATGTTGATCAAGTATCTGTTTAAATACATATCCAAAGGTACAGACAGAATCATTGCACGAATAACAAGGTCTGATAGTGCATTAGCTCAGGCGACTACTTCAGACGCACCATCTACTTCGGCTATCCCACCTCCGGTAAGAGAAATAGATGAAATAAAAAACTTTCAGGATTGTAGATACATAGGACCGCATGAGGCATGTTGGCGTATCCTCGGTTTTGATATCCATAGCCGTGACCCAGCGGTGCAAATACTGTCCGTTCATTCAGAGAACATGCAACACGTAACATTCAGAAGCGGACAAACTTTGCAATCAGTGTTAGATAATCCTGGGCACATAGAACTACATTGACTGAATGGTTGCAGTTCAATAGGTGGTATACCGTTGGTCGTCATCTAACTTATATGCAGTTTCCATCCGAATTTGTTTGGTCAAAGAAGGATAAGCAATGGTTCCCTAGAAAGAATACGAACAAGCCATCTATTGGGAGACTCACTTACGTCCACCCAAGTTCCGGAGACCTTTTTTATCAACGGATACTGTTGTGCCATCAGAAAGGATGTACTTCTTTTCTCGGTATTCGCACCGTAAACAATCAAACTTACCCAACAAATAGAGCCGCTGCGGAGGCGCTTGGTTTGCTAGAAAATGATGGCGAGTGGTTCATTGCACTTCAAGAGGCTGCAGCAACCGCATCGGCTTCAGAACTCAGAGCACTTTTTGTGCAGATTTTGGTGTTTTGCAGTGTAACTGAACCTGTGAATTTATGGAATTCCTTTTGGCAAGAAATGTCCGACGACATCCCGAGACTGTTATCAAACATTCATGGAATGCGGTTTTCTCATATAGATGACCAATTACTAAAGGGAGGGTATTGTATGAGCTGCAAGCGGCATTGAGTCAACACGGTAGGTCCCTCTCAGAGTTCGGGATACCTTTGCCTCCAGAAGATCTTCTTAATATCTTACGAAACAGGAGTATAATGGAAGAAAAAAGTTATAACCGTGAGGAACTTGCTAAAGAAAGAGACATGCTGATACCAAAACTAAATATGGAACAGCGACGCATATTTGACATCGGTATACAAGCTGTGGAAAATCAGGCGCAAGAGATTATTTTTGTTTATGGTCACGGAGGGACAGGAAAGACATTCCTTTGGAAAACAATTATCACAGCGTTAAGGTCAGAAGGAAAAATTGTGCTTGCAGTCGCATCATCTGGTATTGCATCACTCCTCTTGCCATCGGGAAGGACAGCGCATTCAAGATTCAAACTGCCGCTTCAGTTGACAGATGAGTCAGTTTGCAGCTTCAAGAAAACTTCTCAGACGGCTGAACTTTTATAGGAGACCGATCTCATCATTTGGGATGAGGCACCCATGAACGATAGACGATGTTTCGAGGCCCTGGACCGTACCCTCAGAGACGTATTTGATACTCCGAGTAGCGTTTTTGGAAACCGAACAATTATGCTTGGGGGTGACTTTAGGCAGACGTTGCCTGTCAAAAAAAGGGGACGAAAAACGAAATTATTGCTTCATCAATCTCCGAATCCTATCTTTGGCCATATTTTAAGGTTTTCTTCCTTCGTGAGAACATGCGTACACAGCTATCTTCAATAGCTATAGAACAACAGCAGCGGGCAATGGCGTTTTCCAAATGGTTGCTTGATGTGGGTGATGGCCGTATCGGTGTCCCGGACACCCATGATCCCGAAAATACCTCATGGGTGCAGATTCCAGAACAATATTGCTTCCCACCAATCGACGAAGGCAGATGGCAGCTCATTAACTTTATATACGATTTACGAACACTCCATCAACCAACCGCGGAAACCCTACAGGATAAGGCGATCGTTTGCCCAAAGAACGAGACAGCTGATACCATCAACGCACAAGTTATGGAGAAAGTAGAAGGCATGAGTCACTTCTACAGTAGCATTGACCAAGCAATACCAAGGGGGAACGATGGTGGTGCAACGGAACTTTTGTATCCTGTGGAATACCTTAATTCACTTGCTTTTTCGGGCCTACCACCGCATACTTTAGAGCTGAAAATCGGTTGTCCCGTAATGTTGCTTAGAAACCTTAATCTGGTTGGTGGTTTGTGCAACGGTACAAGGATGATTGTTAGCCAGCTGCTGACAAAAGTCATTGAAGCCAAGATCATAACCGGCACACGGATGTCTCAGAAAGTTTTTATACCAAGGATAGTACTAACAGCCAGCGACGACAAATTACCCTTCATTTTCAAGAGGAGGCAGTTTCCCGTGAAGGTTTGCTACGCAATGACAATAAACAAAAGTCAAGGGCAATCGTTGAAAAAAATTGGCGTGTACCTTCCAGAACCAATATTCGGGCATGGGCAGTTGTATGTGGCGCTATCGAGAGCTACTTCCCCTGATGGCTTAAGATTGGTTATCGCGGGCCAGCAAAATCAACCGGCAAACAGTACCAAAAATATAGTTTATAAAGACTTTTTAAACAAAATTGTTGTTGCCCAGGTTTTTTCCATTTCTTTTTTTTTTTTTTGATAAAACATCCTTTCATTGCTACCTATAGTCACATACTACTGTTACCGCTTTCGTTTCTATGCTTGTAGCCACACTAGGTTGTTACACTACATGATACATTAAAGTTCATACAACTTTTCTTAGCAAAGTCGAACCTCATAGTAGTAGCTTTGTTTAGCCTACCACGCTTAGTTGTTCTAACATATGTTCTATGACTATATGTGCATTCACTACATTCGATTGCCATACAAAAATGCATAGAGCTGATACGTAGTATGATGATGTCTTTATACTAAACTCCTGCATTTCATGATTTTTTGCGCCTGTTTTTCAGACAAATGGCTGAGAAAGGCAAGCAAGCTGTCACTTTAACAGGTACATCGGCTACGGCCAACCCCGTGGAA
The DNA here is from genome assembly GCA_014162995.1 of Artemisia annua. Lineage (NCBI taxonomy): Eukaryota > Viridiplantae > Streptophyta > Magnoliopsida > Asterales > Asteraceae > Artemisia > Artemisia annua. Next base: position 7,232 of record LBNU01022266.1, on the reverse strand, counting down.
CAGACACTACAAAGATCTGCCGAGAAAGGAAAGGCACCTGCTGTGGAGTACGAAGAACTAGACCTTATGGATATCAAACCAACAGACATGGATAAACCAATAGAAGTTCGGGTGTACCGGAGATGGACGTCCAAGAACATCCCTGACCCTAATCCTACAGGACTATGCTATATCCTTTTGGCCAGGAGGGTTCGTGACTAACCATTTTTTAATAATGTAGTACAAAAAAAAAGGCATGACCACTGCTTTCGGTCACGTTAACGCACATCCGCTTTTTGCATTTTCAGGGTTCAGCAATACAGGCTAATGTCCAGTTATGGGACATACGCCAGTTTGAAACCAAGTTGCAGGTAGGAGGATGCTACAGAATTGAACGATTTGGTTGCAAAAGAACTGATAACTGGCAGCGCACTTTGAATAACCCAATGGCATTGCTATTTGGCCGATACACACAAGTGACCCCTATAGAAGACCGTGGATTTCCGAATCACTACTTTAACTTTGCTGCATATAACGAGGTTGGTCAGAGAGCAGACACCCGAGACTATACACTCACAGGTATTACATGTAATATAACAAATACTTCATGTATCATATATATATATCAACCGCCTTTATTGCTTCACAACAGATTACATTGGAATAATCCGGGATATCGGTCAAATAAGGAAATTTGGAGACCCTACTACCAACAGAGTGCTTCGCCGAAACATAGATATACAGAACTTAAAGTATGGCACTTTAACTATTTTCACAGCTACACCGTAAATAGATTATACTAATATATAGCGATATTTTTGCAGTGGTAACGTTGTGACTTTTACTATCTGGAATGAGATGGCAACGGATTTCCCGCTTCAGATATTCAGCGAACTCGAGCAACCGGTTATCATAGCAATTAGTTCATGTTGGGCGAGGAGGTTTGCAGGTACGTACATAAATTACATAAGAAAACGCAAAAAAAATGATTAAAACACTATATGTTAACAAAACTTCATGTAAACAGGAGGCCTCCAGCTATCGGCGACTCCAGCCACTCATTACTATCTGAATCCAAATGTGGAAGAGGCAGAACACATTCGGCAAATGTAAGCCCCTAAATTTTGTTTTTCAAATTAGAGGTAAAAAAGTCTTACATAATGGCATACACATTTATCTAAACAGATACATGGAGATGATGCTCCCAGTACCTCCTTTACAAGTGCCTGTCGCGAGCACGCACCAAATGGAGCAACCAGGACCAAGGCGTTTATCGCAATTGAATGAGCTGATGCAGGCAGGTCCAGAGAGCCTTGTGGTATGTACCATACATCTATTCCTTCAAACGTATTTATTATAACATTTGCCTAACTGTTGGTACGACCGATTTTGTAGCAACGTTTTAGCACTCAAGCAGTCATTCTCAATATTGATCAACAAATGGGATGGTACATTAATCGGTGCAGAACATGTGGAAATAAGATAACTGAAAATATGCCACATCGACATTGCCAGCAACCAGGCATGCGGCCAACTCCTAACTACAGGTACACAAACATACCAAGAAACAACAAGTTGACACATGGTCATACATCAAACACCTATTTAACATGCAACTAATATTGAAACTTGCCACTTCCTTTGCAACAGCTACTGCTTCAGGATAACGTTAATTGATGACACCGGTAGTGTGTTGGTCACCTGTTTTAGCCCAGAGGCCGACTCCCTGCTTCCTTCCAGCGTGACAGAGCTACTTAGCTATGTACCCGATCCAGACCCGTATGTGATCCCAGAAATCATACAAGATCTTGAAAACACAGCTCACGTGTTCCATGTCCACCTCGCTAAAGGCAGCCGCAGAGGCTTCCCACGCTTTATCTTGGATGGTGCTGAAGATGTACCATTGCCACCGCTGCCAGAAATACCACCGCAAGCGGAAGAACCTGCATCGTATGGAACTTCTCAAAGCCCAACACAAGCACCCGTAGAGACAATGGTAACTACAGATAGCCCATCTGAACGCCCCATGCAGGCACCTACCGTTACAGAACTGCCTACAAGCAGCCTAACGCCTCCTCCACAAACAGATGAGCCAATGGAAAAGGTTAGGACTTTCGCTGAAATACAGTCAGCAACGATACGCAGACAACTCTTTCAGCCAAGTGACAGCAACCTGGATTCACAAGACACAGAACCCCCACAACAAGGCACACCGGAGTCACCTACAGACCAACCACTAGTGGTGACGGAGCTACCAACAAGCAGCCCGACTGAAAGCCCACCACAAACACCTATAGTAACAGAATTACCTACAACTACCTTAACTCCTCCCGCACAAACAACCGACCCAACAGAAAACATTACAACTGTCACTGAAATACAATCGACAACAGTGCGCGCAGGACAGTTTAAGGAAAGTAGCAACAACCTAAGCATACAAACCATGGAAGGCACAGAGCAAACCACACCAGACTCGCCAACACATGCTGCAAAGAAAACAAAGCGCAACTAATACAACCGTATCCAAGGTATGAACGCATTACTAAATGCCCAGCTTATCTAAACAATGTAATATAAACTCTAGCAAAAACATTCCGTAGTATGTACAGTAAGTAACACTAGGTTATGCTAAAGCGGCATGTTTCATGTACAAATGCCGTTGCAGGTGCAGTTTGTATGCTAAAATAAGCAACTGCCCAGTTTTGTATCCCACAGCTTAAAAATGCTGTGACAAATGCAGGAATACCTGCATAATTTTGTATGCCACATGCATTTATGAATATAACGGCTAAGTTTATGAACACCCAAACGTCACAGTGCATGCCTAATAATCATTTCACCAAATTACATGGATCCAAACCCTTTGAAATCTCACAGTGTAATGCGCACGTTTCACACGTATTCCATTCAACAACATAAATGTCCAACAAGTGTGAAATGAGCTATCTAATAAAACATAGCAATTAAACACAATGCCATTGGTCAGGTACTTGATAATCAACAACCGGTTTATTCAATAACCAAATTACAGGACACATACATTTGAGACAATGGTTAAGCATAACATCACACCATTACATCATTCAAAGACCACCAAAACGAATAAAAAAGCGTCTACAACGACACATCTAAATTGCGAATTCTAATTTCCATTACCGAGCGTGCAACCATACTATCTAAATACACTAAACGCTGGCCAACATGTGCACACCAAAGTTGCAGAAAAGCTCGCCAATACTTTGCAAAGCAACACATTCCAATAACAAGACTTGCACCAACTGAACCTAAGAAAACTTCACCCAAAACTTTGACAACATACTTGGCCAAAATTTATCCAAAGGTAAACATAGAAACTCAAAAACACCAGAGTAAATACTTATGGCGATGAAATGTGCTTGATTCCACAGCATTGCACAAAAGGTGGTCGATCAGGTAGATCTTCGGGGTAACTCAAAAAAGGAAGTAGTCCAGCCAAGAGGAACTCCTAAAAATCTCATGGATTTCTCGGGAGTACACTAAGAATTCTTCCCCGTATCAATGAAAAAGCTCGTAAGTTTCTGTATTAAGACTTTTCCAGCCACAAAACCTGCAATATTGAGAAGGTTAGTTTTCTCGTATATTGAGCCCCCGTTGGAAGTGAAGGAAAACCCGAATATCCTCCAAGAAAGATTCATATCAACTCTTGCATCACGGGGATGTTAGAAAACAAGCTGGCAGGGTACTTGCTCCTAGAAAAGGAGACTCGGAAATTTGCTCGAGAAACTCAGTTCCTTCTTAATTTGTGCGGGGTAAGGAGGTTTCTTCTTTATCTCAATTTTTTGGGTTCTGACTTAACCCTTCTTTTGAAACCTTCTCTTGTGCTTTACTACACACTCCTTTCTCGGCTTTCAAAACCTTCTTAGGCTTGGAAGACGCTTCTCCTTTGCTGCCGTTTACTGCACGCTCAGGACTCACTTCAAGAACAATAGCCTTCTTCAAAAGATTTCTTATTGGCTTTTTGAGACAATTTCTTCATTCAGCCTCTTCGTTTGATTAGTGTTGCGAACAAGCTTCTGGTTTCTTAGCCCTCTTTTTTTCTTTCAATCGGCTGTCCGACTCAGGAAACAAGCTTTCTTAACCTTTGGGTTCTTCCGAATACAACCTTTGATTTATAATTTGAACGTTACCTCCTCTTCACTTCCCTTCACTTTCATTACATCGTCACTCCTCTTCACCTGGTCACCGCCCTCACCCTCACCCTCTTCACCTCACCCTCTTCACCTTTCACCCTCTTCACCTTCACCCTCTTCAGCACCCGTCCTTAGACTCACTATTCATTATCAGCCTCGTTCTTCAGCACTCATCTCCTTCACCTTCACCTCTTCTTCACCTCAGGCCTCATCAGACTCATCTCCTTCAGACTCGTTCCGTTAGACTCACGTGTTCTTATCAGCCTGCTTCTTCAAGATCACCTGCCTTCAGACCCTTCTCGCAGGCTCGATGCGTTAGCGCGTAAAACCTCTTGACAGAAATTTTTGACTTTTGGTTTCTGTTTGGACATTCTACACCGAGGGTTGAGGTTGAGGTTTCTGTTTTACATCTACACGCAGGTTGAAGGTTGAGGTTTCTGTGTTGACAATTCTACACGGAGTTTGATGTTGAGTTTGGACAACGTTTCTGATTGTGGTTTATCACGAAGTCGCAGCCTTCTTAGGAGGTGAGGTGCATTTTTGTATTCTTCTCTTGTAGGCTTATGGGAGCAAGAACTTTTTGTCGACCTGCATAAAAATTTTAAATGGTTAATGAACCAGTAAAAAGTGGAATAAAGACAGGATCATGATGATGATTCTCAGTTAGAATCATATATGGATTCTATAGATCGATAGTATGGATTCTCATAGGAAGTCATATGATGATTCTAGAAATGCATATATGATTCGTATGGAGAATCATATTATGGATTCTAACAAATAAACTCAGCATAGTTTTCACAATCAGACAGATGTATCCAAGCAATAAGCAGTTAGACAATAAGCGGTAAAGCAATGAAGCCAAAAGGTGAGCCTGGAATAGCCAGGTATTCAGGAAGCCAGGTTGCAAAACTCTTCAAGCGGTAACTCTTAATATGCTCAGAGTGATAACAAATTAAACTCAGAAGATCAATTCCTGGGAAATCACATCTGCCAGTCCTGTATGTGAAATCAGCTAAGTTATACACTAAACCACCTAACTTTGCAGACCAATTAAGCACTTCAAATAAGTTCCTAAACTGAAAATAGTTGAGTGCGGGGCAAAAGCAGGAGGTCTACCTACTGGAGGATTGCTAGAAAATTCAAAAAGCCCTATCACAGAGTCACTTGATTACTATCTATTAAGGCTAAGAACATGTACCTGAAAAAAAAAAAAAAAAAAAAAAAGAAAAAAAAAAAACACTATTCACTGCAACCAGTTAGACTAATTGCCTGACTTTTTTTATTTTGCTCACGTTGGTTTGACCATATCTGGAGGTTTTAAAAATTCCTAATCTGGCTTCTATGGTGTTCAATCAACATGTTTAAACATCCGAATTCTCAGTTACAAAACTGTATAATGCAACAATGTCGGACAAGTTCAGTAGGCTCCAATAGCTCAGAGAACTCATTACACCTACAATAAATCACGCAAATTGAACGTGATGATACGAACATACATCATCTACCGGACACAATTACTCATTGCACATCATCTCTTTCATTACATCGGGCGTGGATAAAACTAGCCCTAAATAAGCTCGAAAATCACATACGAAACAACAAAGATCGAGGCAAATCAAACTTCGTTACTAACAAATTTTATCGAATCGTAAACAATAGTTCATTACACATCAACACCTAATTTCAGTTTCAGATGATCATTTACCCTAAGAATTAACTCAAATTATACTCAAAATGTAAAACAGTCGGAATGTATCATGCGATGCTAATGCAGGGAGCAGCGTAGTAAAGGCTTTGGTGGATTGCCTTTTCATATTTGAAACCTTAACCTCTTGAATCATCTGCGAGGACCAAGACAAAGAGAGAAGGATCCCACGGAGCCTTCCGCTGGCTCTTAAGGCGCGTGCTACGCGCAATAAAAACCCTCTTGTGTGGGTAGAGGCGGGAACCGACTTCCTGGCGCAGCCTGTATGAAGACTAGCCAAAGATACTACCTCCCCTCCATAATTCGACTTTGTGTCTTGCGCGAAATAAGGTCATAAACGTGCCGGAACAGTGGTCTGCTGGTGGGTAGTCGATGACGCCGATAAGAAAAGACTGAGGAGTAGTAGACGGGTGGAGTGGTAGTCGTGAGGGGTGATGAGCGATGGGGCGCGAGTAGTTTGTGCAGGGCGATATGGACGCGGTTGATGGTCGGCGTTGGCGTAGTCGGGAAGCGCGAATGGTACGAATGTGAGCGTGTGAATTAGGGAGCGATGTGGATCAGCGTGAAGGGTCCATTTTTGCTGAGAAGATGCCAGAGCCGGTGCCAAGCGGTATGGGTGCAGAGCGGTGAGATGTGGAAAAAGTCTACCAAAGTAGACCCAGAATGAGATGCAGAGTAGGAAGAGACGCGTGGGTGAGCCGAGCGCAGAAAAGAGCGAGAGGGGGGAGGGGAAGTGAGAGGTCCACGGTCGAGGGTTACGAAGCATTAACAACCTAATCATGAAACTTCAGCTGTAGAGATAGAGAGCCGAAGAGCATAAATAAGCCAAAACCTATTCTAGATATACACAAACGCAGTAAGATCAATCAAACAAAATAAGGAAGTGTGGTTACTTCATTTCGATCAACTAACTCGCAGTTGTTCATGAAAGAAGCTCGGTGGTTGTATGGCAGTTCACGCGGATAACGGGTGGTGGTTAACTGGGCGGCGGCTTTGAAGAGACGGGTGTGAGTTGAGAGGGATTGAGATTGAATAGTTATGATTGAAGATTCGGATCGAGTTTTATGAGGTGCGGATGTTTATGAGGGCTGGTGGAGAGGAGACAGTTATTGGGAGGGTTTGAGAATGTGATGTTTGAAGGATCGATTGTGTTGTAACGGGTGGAGTAGTTTGTTAGTAGGTATTATAATGGGAAAGTGACCACATTGCCCCGTGACATTAAAAAAAAAATAAAAGAGAAGAAGAAAAAGAAAAGAATAATAAAGGTGGGGTGAGTTTTTAGTGTGGCACCGTGGATGGTAGAAAGGATGGATGGATAGATTATAAAATATTTGGTTCTTGGTAGAAATGTGTGTCTATAAGGGAACTTTTGGCCT
>LBNU01022262.1:9848-34237 GCA_014162995.1 Artemisia annua | reverse complement strand
TTGATTTGGAAGAAGACGTATCTTTAATTAAACATCAAGGTTTCAAGGGTGAAAAACCCTTAAAAATACTGTAGAATACGAGCTAGGGTTTTTCCCAAAAGTTGCACACTAATGAATGAAAATTAGAAAAGTATATAGATTTTACAATCTGACGGCATCACGTTCTAGTGCGTGACGCCGTCACCTCGCCGCCAAACTAATATTCGGATAACTCAGATCCACTTCTGACGTCGTCCCCTTATAATTTTCTCTGGGCCGTCTCCCTTTGTCACAAAACGTGACGGCCTAGGCGTCACAAAGCGTGATGCCGTCACCCTTTATTTCTTCAAATCTTTCTGGGGCGTCTGGTGTAAAAATCATCCTTCGTCTTGTCAAAGTGTGACGCCGTCACCTCGTAGAGAGTGACGCCGTCAGGTACTGTTTCTAGCATATTTTGAGACTTTGTCGTTTTCTTCACTTTTATGCTCAAAAACGTCCAAAATGCTTCCTTTTCCAGAATTCCTCTCCAAAGTACCTAAAATGACAAAAGGAACGATTTAGGGCAATATTTGATCAAATAATTACGGATTAGGGCTTAAATGACCCCCTAAAAGCGTAACACTTTTCGCTTCATCACCCCTCTTCTCAGTTTATAAACCCATCTTCTTAATCCATGCTTTGTATCCTTTAAGACATTAGTCGTCGTTTCTTTGTTCTCCAACACCACCAACACTTCTAAGCCTCCTAGCAGCTTTACTTTAATACTCCCTCCGTCCCATATTAAATGTCCCAGTTTAACTTTTTGAAGTCTTTTTTTTTCAACTTTGACCTTAAATATTTTTGTTTATTTTATATAATACTTTATGTGAAATACATGAATGGGTCGGGTTTTAAATGTATTTTCATTGTTATAATTTTCATCAAATATTATATAACACAAACAAATATATTTAATGTCAAAGTTAAAAAAGAAAGACTTCAAAAGACAAAACTGGACATTTAATATGGGACGGAGGAACTATTATTTAACCCCTGATCCTCACATAATACAAGAATTTCCATAAGGGAACACATTTCTTTCACCTTCTTCACCACACTACTACCGCTTAGCTCACTATTAACGTCCCTTATCTCCAACCTCGATAATGCTTTCGTTCCCATGTTCTAGGTTTGCCCACATTGATTTTGTTGGCAGTATGCAACACTGGCCCATTTGTTTTTACACTATTTATATTTGCTTCATCTCTCTTACTTCAGATCACGTCTATAAACCTATGGTTATCACAAGTATCCATTTCACTTCCTTTCCATCTCTCCCTGTTCTAACCAAGTTTCTGACTCTGCTCTTGTATCCTTCTGCATCACCACCCAACTCTCCATTCCCCAGTACTTCTCCTATCGAAAGCTACATACACCGTCAGCCACTCTTCACCAATCTTTATTTTTTGGAGCTGACCAAGGAGGCCCTTCACGTCTCTAATGAATTTGAAACGGACAATTTTGTATCTCTTGCCATTACGTAGCCGCCTCTGCACACCATAAACATATCAAAACCGTCTTGTATTTATTAAAAATCATCCACAATTTTCCCATCCCCCAATCCTCCGGGTAAAATTGAAAAATATGAATGATACCATCGAATTGCGTTTCCCATAGGTGTAATCAGTCCCTAGTTGCTTGCCATTGTATAATAAATGGCAACTCTTTATGTTTTTCCTCTACAAAGACATCCAAAGATCGTCATATTTTGAAACAAATATATATAGGGAAAATTACCAAAAATAGACCATTCTCCCCTAAAATTTCAAACTTTCACAACAGACCGGGCGACTAGCCAACTTGTACAACGCAACCACAAGCCAACAAGTGTCCAAAAATTGTAGGTGGATTAATCTTTATTCGATTGTTTAAAGACACGTGTCAAACGTACACACGAGTTGCCCAAAAAATGAGTCGCCCTTGGTCTGTTTTGGACTTTTAAAAATTTTAGGTCTGGAAAGTGATAAGTAGTAGGGCGACCGGTATATTTTGGTATATAATAGAGTTAATTACATAAATCGTCCTTGTGGTTTGCTGATTTTTTTGGATCTTGTCCCTATGCTTTTTTTAAGCGGGTTTGGTCCTTGTGGTCTTTGATTTTTACGGATCCTGTCCAAATTTTGAACCAACTCCTAACGATCGTTAGAAACGACCTAACTTGTAACGTGAGGGTTAACCTTGTAATTTGGGTTTTCCTTCTCAAAATACAAACCACAAGGACGATTCATGTAATTTACTAAAAAAAAAAAAAAAAGAAAAAAAAAAAAAAAAAACATATTTAATTTAAAGAAAAATAATTTTATTAAAAAAATATATAATTTGAATTTTTAAAAAAAATATAAAAAACTTTTTCTAGTTTTATTATAGGAAACTTTTAAAATCTTATTATTAAAAAAATTTAATAAAAAAAGAAAAATTAAATTTGGGCTTATGTACTAAACGATTTTGTACGTTTTTAATTTTATTAAAAAGATTAAAATTTTAATAGTATAAAAAATTTTAATAATACATTTTCATTAGTTTTTATCCGTTTTTATAAGTTTTATACTAATTAAATTTTAATTTTTTTTAAATAAAATTAAAAACGTACAAAATCGTTTAGTACATAAGCCCAAATTTAATTTTTACTTTTTTTATTTAAATTTTTTATAGTAATAAAATTTTAAAAATTTCCTATAATAAAACTAAAAAAGAAAATTTATAAAAAAGAATTTACATTAAAATTATTTCTTTTTAATTAAATTAATTTTTTAATTTAAATTTAAAAAAATAAGTATAATAAAATTAATATAAGTTTTTTCCTCTCTCTCTCTTTTTTTTTTTAATTATTTTAACAGTAAATTACATGAATTGTCCTTGTGGTTTGTATTTTGAGAGGGAAAACCCAAATTACAAGGTTAGCCCTCACGTTACAAGTTAGGTCCTTTTTAACGATCGTTAGGAGTTGGGTCAAAACTTGGACAGGATCCGAAAAAATCTAAAACCACAGGGACCAAACCCGCTTAAATAAAAGCACATGGACAAGATCCGTAAAAATCAACAAACCACAAGGACGATTTATGAATTAAGTCAATATAATAACATGGACCAACTTTGAATTTATAGAAAATATACAACACTATAGCTTTCAATTTAAAATTAAATGTCAAATCTCTTATAATATTATATAAAAGGATATATAGAGGTGGGGCGGGGTTGTTTATCTGCTTGATTTTTCATTTATAATTTAAAACTGCCCCAAACATTCGGTTTTAAAAAAGAAATTAAAACAACCCCATCAGTTTGTCAACTGGTGCAGGTTTTTTTGTCGGTCTTTTCGGTTTCGGTTTGATTTTTTTGGATTTTGTGCTCACCCCAGTGTTTTTCACATAATGCTATAAAGTCAAATTTGACAATAATAATTAAAAAATAAATAAATAAATAAAAATAAAACAGTAAAAAAAATTATTTTTTACTCTACTCTGTAACTTTTTACGCTAAATGAAAAACATATACAAGTCTGGATGATCTATGATTAATATTTGAGTAGAGATTAATATACACCATAACTACATATATATATGCCCAAATAAACCAAAATGTTATCTTTATTATTGGTATTGTGTAATTCATGGAGGTCGAGAGCTCTAAGTATTATACAAGTAGTAAGATAACATACACTGTATGTTTAGAGTTCAAGCATTACAAAACGATGTCCGGTGTTAAGGCCATCCTCAATGCAAGGTATATTGAAAAGTTTAAAGGATGTGGCATACCTGCAATACATTGTGAAAGTCAGAAAGTGCCATGTCATGAGTTGATTTAAAGAGAGTATATCTCTGTACAATCGGTTGAATAACAATGAAGTGGGCCACATTTAATTAAAATACTATGGAATATAGCATGCTTGTTGATTGATTATGTATTTTTTTTTTTTTTTTTTTTTTTTTTTTTTTTTTTTTTTTTTTTTTTTTATTATTGTATAAATAAATGCATAGTAGCATTTTGGCCTTGTGGGTGTCAGTTGAATTTAATATTATGGATAGTATATGCATTGTGGGTGTTTCATATAAAGATGTGATGTTTTGATATGTCAATGATGTGGCAACCTATTAAACTCAAAATGATCCGATGCATTGAGGATGCCCGGCCAAATTCAATTCTAGTTAATGACCATTTTACCAATTGTTTTACATCCAAACACCCCTTCATTCCACAAACAGACGTCTCTCTCTTTTACATGTAAATCCAACATACACATTTTTTAAACCCTTAAAAACATACTTGAAAGTTCAAAAGTTGCAAACACTCAAAAACAAGCTCATTTTTAACCAATGTAGCTCATATCCGTTCTTTCAACAGACTGATAAAATCAACTCATTGATCACACATAACCAAAAATATATGTTCAAAAATTTTAAATCACATGATAACACACATGTCATTCCGAAGTTTCCTCCAAAAAACTTCAGCCCTATTTGGTGTCCTTTCTCCGATCTCTTGCAGCTGAACTTTCAAATGACGTTTCTCTGCATCTGACATCTTTTGTGCAGCTTCCGCATCCTCTTCAGCCTTGACTCGAGCAGCACGCTCTTCTGCCAATTGTTGTTCAAGAATCAATGGTTTCTCCTTGAGCTTTGGCTCAACCTGGGAGAATCAACATATACACTTCATATATTTGATCATTGTTAATATAGCAACATCCTTGAGCAAAAAGAAAGATTTATAAACCTGACGTACAAGCAACTAAGGGAAAATAACACCAATCAATAACTATCATTTAGAATTTCTAGGACGAAAGATAGTGAATTTTCAGAAAATGAGTATAACGGAATCCTAAATATAATTAAAAATACTGTGCAAGGATACCATTTTGATTATACTCTTATATTGCTCTTCATGCATCTGATCATCTTCAAGCACCGATATCTCCCTTTCAGCATCCCGCTTTATCTGGGGTGAATAATGGATACTGGTGTCAAGGTAATAAAATTGCATTATAATAGTAATGAACAATGATAGTATATATGTTTCACCTTTAGTTCAGTAAATAACTCACTGTTATATGGCTTGCCACCATTCTTTTTTGAGATCAAGTTTACATAAGATACAAGTTTATGAACTTGATTTGATATTTTAGTTTGATCTTTCGTCCTGTTATCAAAAAGTAGACGACGATTCTCACACAAGCAAAGGGTTTCCTGAAACAATAGCAAATATTTCATGTATCGAATTTTGAGAGGGAAAAAATGCCATCCGATATCAACCTCTAGTATATCTAGAAACGAAAGCATCTTCTTTATAGTATGCATAAACCCATCAAAAAATTTTAAGATAACTAAACTTCACCTTTAATGTTTCAGGACATCCGTTCAAGAAACTTTCCAAAGTCTCGTCATCATTATCAAGTACATCGCCACCAGTAAAAACAACTATCATGTATTCATAAACAATTTTTCCGAAAAACGTCACCAAGCTATTAATCGCAGCTTCTTCCTCTTTTGAAAAACGACTGCGAACCGAGAAGACAACTATAAAAGCATGAATACCATCTCCAGCCATATTCATGCAAGTAATAATCTCATCCGCAATAAGCTCAGTATTAGAAGAAGAATCTATCAATCCTGCCACAATTCAATGTCATAGTATTATTATAAACATTATCATACAAGTAAGCCAAAAGATTATACTCCGTAACTGTTTATGTCAATACCAGGTGTATCAATCACATTCAGCATATGTCCATCTTCGAGTTCAGTCTTTCTCAGCTCACAAGTATTTGTTACACTAGATGAACTGCGTTCAGATCGAAATAAATTTGTTCCAAGAATGTTGTTCCCAGTTGCACTTTTCCCGTTACCCTTCCTTCCAACCAAAACAAGAGTTTGGGGAGAAGTAAACTCCTGACTGTCCTCCAATGAACTTCCCTCCATAGTACTTGATATCTATGGAAAACAATCTTGAAATCAATTTGAACAAGATGCACAAAACAAGACATTTTTATACACCATGATAGACGATAGTAGTTCACAGTGCAATGGGTCAAAATTTAAATCACAAGTATGGTCATTTACTCTTAATTTATAAAAACAATAACAAACTACTTGTACCCATTGTTCATTAAGAATTCACAAGTTGAGTGTAGAACTAATCGGTGTCTACCTTATTCACCTTTGCGACGGACCCAAAAAAATTTAGAGGGTGTTGCACAAAAAAAATGGGAGAATTATATGATTATAGTTAAGTATTAAAGTTGCACCATAACGAATTTATTACCCAACATCGGAGGTTTTACTTATAAAAAATGACATATTTTATAATACAATTTACGCTTGGTTACCAAAAATCGGGTGTGGCACGGGCCACACCCAGCTCCCAAGTGGGTCCGTTAACTTTCTAAGTTTTAACTGCATGCTATTACTAAATGCATTACGCTGAAAAAATATTCATTAAATAGCTACATAAACAGATTAAAAATATTAAAGGTCAATCGTCCTTATTGGTTAACATTTACCTCCCTAAAGTTTCCATTTACACTCATATTTGGTTAAGTTCGTAAACTTATTGGTTAATTTCCCAAAATACAGTAACACCTTAACATACTCAGGTACTTAACAGTTAACACTCGTGACTCATGAATACATGCATTAACATAACTAATAGAAAATGAACAAGCCAAAGATTTTCCACTTAATTATCATTTTTAGTTCGCAAACAAAACTCATCGTATTCCACAATAAATTGTTTATCGGCTCAAGTTTATCAGTTTCTTTCATTTAAAGTTTTTTACACACACCTAACAATTTGAAAGACAAGTTAACCAAAATCAAGTAAACATCTATGAACTTTTGAACAAATGAAATTAATTGTCTCTGTTACCACATACACACACCAGCTTGACTGATGTAAACCATAGTTATAATCAAGAGGATTGCTATGTTCACAAAAGCTTCCACACAATGATGTGGCAACATAATTTGAATCAAATTATGTTGACATATCATTGTGCGGAAGCTTTTATGTGAATCTTTTGTGGACATAGCATTTTTCTATTAACAAACAATGATATTATTGTTTTGGCAGTACTCAACATTCTATTGGCAATTTAATAAAATATAAATATATGACTAAGAAAAGACAAATAATACCTGACAGTGATAGATTGTTAGGGTTTGCTGTTGGAAAAAGAGTGATGGAGACAGTAAAAATTATCAAGAGTTGTATACAAGGCATGCAAGCCAGTGAATACAAACAGTCATGACTGTTCAGTAACCAGTTTTTTTAGAGTATCAATTATTAAAAAATAAATAAATAAATAACGTTTGTGGCATTATATATATACTATAAAAACCATAGACTGCGACGTCGTATTGCATGCGGGTTTCCCGCCAAAATTGGCAGGCTCCTTGAGCCCATGTCTGCTGGCCCAGATCCTCCGTGTTTGATCCATTTCACTCGGGTGTTTTTTTTCCTTATCTTGATATAACTCCAGCCACACATAAACACACCAGAAGTTTCCAGACACAACCCTAAATCTCACACACGTACACACAAAATCAGAGCAGATAATCAGATGGCACATGCTAGGGTTTGATTTTTTTGTTTACAACAAATCCTCCATGCCAAAGAACACCTGATCCGATCTACAATTTCAAGGGTTGAGATTTTATCATATGGGTATTGCTTTAACATATGCTATATTTTTTGTTTTATGTACCTGGGTATTTTTATTTTCATAAAGATTGTTTCTTGATTGATTTTGTCAATCATTTTTAACATTTTTGAAGAATCTGATTCAATCTTATACCCTTTTCAGATTAGGTTACAGAATCTCTGTTCCGGTACGGCGGTGCAGATGGTGGTGGCCGGCGCTCAGATAATCACAAGGAAAAACCAAAGAACTAATTAAGGTAGCTATTTTTCCAACTTTTATAATTTTTTTTGCTTGCGTTGTTTGGATTATATTTGTTTTTTAACTAGATGTAGGATGGAAGATTAGGTATTATGAAAAACTAATTTCAGAATCTCATGTTTTTATTTAGTATACACATAAAGTATATACATGATATCGGATATATATACAGACAGTAGTTTAGTTGTTTTTATTTATAAAAACTTTGGATCTTTCTCATGTTGGTGTTAATTGCAGGTTTTATTCAGGATTCCGGTGTATTGTAATCGTGTGCGAGGATGAAACGAAGGCAGTGTTTGCATGTATCAATGGTGAGTGAGCTTTGCCCAGTACATATTTGGCCTTCATTTTTGTACACACCTATAATTAGGACTGCAGATCAGCGAGTATATTAAAGCTGAAATGGCAATAAGCTAATAGGCCCGTAAATAAAAGAAGGTAATAATCCAGACACCCCCTAATGTTCCTTTTTGCAATTGATTGCCTTATTGAGATTCTGATAACCCGGTAAAGCTAAATTTTTTCGCCTTATGAGATAATAAGCTTCAGCTTATGGAACGCCACCGCCTAAAAAAAATGAGCTTTAACGGCTATTAAAAATCTCAAAAACCCGATAAACCTAGAAAATAATCCCCCCGATGTTTGTTTTTGATACATTGTTTTGTTTGTAGAAGGTAATGACATCAATCACGCCTATGATTGTTTTCGCCAGGCAGCTACAAGTGTTCCAAATACCAAAGAGGGTTCTCAAAATGAGATGAAGATTGTGTGCTAACTTCTACGTATGCTTTTTTACATAAATTTTGTATGTTATTGGATTCAGGTTTAGGGGCCGTCTGTTGAAGCTTATATGTGGCCTTATGAGCTTATCTAAATCATGCTTATATAAGGGCATACATCTCAAAAATAAGCCATAAGATTTAGCCATATGAAATATAAGTCGAAACACAAATAAGGTCATAAGCCACATATAAGCTTAAACAAACACCCACTTATTGATTTAAATAGTTGATTCTGATATAAAGACTAAATAAAAATAGCGTTCGTTAACAGATTTGTCATGTAATTGTGACTTAAAACATTTTTTTCCTTTTGTTTCCTCGGACTCTGCTTGCTATCAATGGGTAATATTCTGAGTTTTGCAGGTACGGTTTTCACCCGACGCTAAAGTGCACTAGCTGAACACGATGCGTCTTTAGCTTATACATTTTGCAATAGCAATAGGTAGTTCATTATAAAACTGTTACAACGTTAGTTGTGCATATTTTATACTGTCTACCTGTTGCTATTGGAAATTGCCATGTCAGATGAATCTGCAACAGACCATGGGTCACCGCCTTTACATACAAGTATCGATCAGCCTTTGAAGATGCCTGCCCGGCCTCAATCAGCTAACGAGTATAAATTTGTTGGAGGTGCCAAACAACAATACGCTGCATCATAGTGGTCGTCGTCTGCTTACGTTTCAAGGTAGATTGACCCGTTTCTTTTGTTACATTTTCTTTATTTAAGGTCTTTCCTTTAGTGTGCTTGCTGCCCTTTTGAGGTTATGCGCATTTGAAAAATATCAACACCAGTTTTGAACTTATCATTTACAGTCGAGTTGTTCCTCATTAGTATTGCTATCATTCAAATTGCAGGTTATGTCGTACCCAGGTATGGTGCCCATCTGCGATTTCGTTCCGTCGCCTGGCTTCTAGGTAATTCTTAAACCATGTTCGTATATGCTTAGTTATGGACTGGCTTATTCACTGCCACATGTACGTTTCAGAATGTGTTTTTTTGGTATGCTGTTATTTGATTATGGTTCGAGTTATTTAATGATGCCTTTATAGATTTGTTGAGAGTTTGGAAAACAAATTTTTGCAATATTTCTTCCCTTTTTAAACTTTAAAAGATATTCCCTAACCCTTGCTCGCTAACAGATGGTCACATCTTCTGACTTTGCAAGCATCATGGAAATTGAGCGTCAGAAAGTTGACAAAAGTTTAAACCTCAGCTTCTCTCTCTCTCGAGACTTCTCTCCCAACATGACGAGAAAAAGGTTCTGCACTCGGAGCAAATAAATCTGACCAGAACCTGCACAACATGTTGCATTTTCTCTTTGTTTGCTGTTTGGAAAAGAATGTGATGGTCGAATTGGAATGATACTCGGTTCGTGACTTTATTATTTGTGTCTTGCCGTTTATTAGTAATTCATAATATTTTGAAAAAAAAAACACGAAATTTTGTCTATTCGTTGATTGTGATGTTACTTAAGATTTTGATTCGCAGCAAACATCCTTCCAGTGTTGGCCCCATTATTTTGAATTTTATGTTGCCTTATTGGTAAGCTGGTATATGTTCGTGATTATTGTGTGTTTTATTTGAAGAAGCAATGCTAGGCGGAAAATGGAAGTCTTACAAGCTATTGGAAGCTAATGACGATGAGAAGAACGCGAGCTTTGGTTCTGTGACTCCCCGTTTTGAGAAGATAGGTAAATATGTGATACGTTTTAGAAGAGTGAAACCGAAAATATGCGACTGATTAGGTATATACTGCTTAAATCTGACACTTTAAAACCTTTTCATATCTTTTAGATGAAGCGGTTGTTGAAAATTGTTAGATGCTTCATATTAAAATCTGATTTCTTTTTTAATTGGATTAAGGAATGCTTGGATTGCTTTGTGTTACCCGCTTTAAGGGTTGTTTGGAAAATCCCAAAATCTGTTTTTCTTTCAGAATTTAGGGGAAAGAACACGACACGGCAGGTTACGAACTATGTTCAGAAGAGGCGGGTAAATAATTTGTTTGACATATAACACTAACGGTCTGCACGGCCCAATTCGGACCTTTTTAATATACTTTTTTTTCCTCTAAAAACATAGCAGATTTATAGTTTTTAAAAGTGCTTTGAGTTATTTGTCTGTTAGATCACATAAGAAAACCCAGGGCCAGGACCATGTTACACATCGAACGATTCATTAACAGATCTCTTATGTATGTTACATGGCTTGCTTTTAATTACTATTGTATTTGTCCTTTTAAAAAAATAATGATGCTCCAACAATTCCTCTATATTTACTGTTACAGGCGGAGAGGCCTTATACAAAACAGACGCGGGTGATGTATGTGATATGAATGAATACTATGTGCACTCCTATGCTAATTTAGGTAGGCCGGTTTTCCCATGCTAAGATATTCCTTCATCCACTGGAGGTAACTTTTGTTGCGTTTAACAGTCTGCACATATACATTATGACTCATCTATACTTTTAACTGCCACTATGCCACTATATCTGTTACAGTAGACCTATATCTGTTACATTGTTCTTGCAACAAGGATTCTATAAGTAAAAATTGTATCGACGAACTTCTTGACCAGAAGGTATGCTTTATTTATCCTTCTGATTGACTTTTTTGCTATAATTTCTTTTTCATTCTATTGCGTTGTAAAGTTACAACGCTGAGGTGAGGACTAAAGTTTTTGTTTAAATCTTATGAGCAACTGATATGTTTAGTATTTAAATAGTTGAGTTGATTTAGGAAGCAATAAGCCATTTACGATAGTAAATGCGCATAAGCCGAATTTCAATCATTTAATTGATCTCAAATTCATCATATGCTATAGTTTTCACTAATTTGACCTACTACAAACAAAATACAACTAAATTGGACCTGTTTATAAAAATGTATGCGATGTTTAGATTAGCTTATTTTTGGGGGTTATGACCTTATATGAAAATTGGAAAAGCATATGGCTTATGAGCTTTTAATTGCATTTGAATTAAAAGCATGATAGATGGGCCGAAACGGCCACCTTTACATTTGAAAATGCTTACACGTCGTTTGCTTATAACATTAGTTATGATGGATTATTATTGATGAAATAAAAGTAATATTATATTAGCTGTACGAATTACCTATGCGAAACTACACACATTTGGATATTAGCTGTATGAATTACCTATAGGAAACTACACACATTTGGACCAAAGTTTAAGTTTGACCCGTATCTAAAGCTACCCATTTTTACCAGTCCCAAAATGTATTTTTTACTGCTTAATCATGTGACTTCCTAAACTGTTTTATTTAATATTGCTGCATAATTATTATTCGTATGCAGTAGTCATCTGATAAGTTTTGGTGTTTTAAATGAAATTTAACAAAATCTTATCTCAGGTGTTTGGATTTAGCTTACTTATGCTGAAGATCAAGGGGAAAGATGGAGAGTTTAATAAACACATACATGCAATTATTTAAACGGTTTTGAAAAGTTATGAGACAATGGAGTGAAACTGAGAGGTGCGAAGTTATTTGGGGTCGAATTCGTTTTTTAGCTCGGCTGAGATTTTCTTTTGGTATGCTTTGTTTTAGTATTTGTGGTTTGGAAATTGTACACGACATTTGTGGTGCTTTTACTCAATATTAATTCGTATTGAGATTGTTTGTAGCTCTCATTGCCAAACATATGCGCGAATGGTTTTGTTTTTTTGTTTAAATTATCGATTTTTATTGTCAACATTAGGGCTGTAAATTGTGACGGCAGAAAAATTGATACTAGACAAAACCGTGCATTAGTTTTAAAATACTTTGATAAAAAACATCATAAACCAAATACAACGAAAAAATACCCTGCTAGGCCGCAACGCGGCCGCCGATGCCAGTCTATTCTAAATGTACCAAACTTTTACTAAACAAATAATAATAATTATATTTACCTTATAAGCTGATCTAATTCTCTCAAATCAAGGTATTGATGTTATTTTTTTTTTAAAAAAATTCACTAAATTCCATGACCCATACCCATTCTATACTCTTTCACTTATACATAAATTTAACTTCATAATTTTATTTTATTTTTGAACGACAACTTTTTTTACATACTATATCTCACAAATGCTTCAGCTCCAACGAGCCTTGAAACCACAACCTCAAAGGTTGGTGGGCAACAAACATACCACTGGACCAAAGGCCTTGGCTCCTTTAACTTTATAAATTCTATATATTCCAAAAACCATTTAAGAATCTTCAAAATCCGAAGATGTTTGCCGGTCATTTTTGGCAGGTCATAGTTTGGCGGGAAAAACAGTTTTGACACAAATTTGTTCCTATATGATGGAAATGCCAAAATGTGTATGTGTACGAACATGCTTGAGGGGTCAGATTCTAATAGATTTCTTCTTGATTATGCCGTAGTTTCAAAGATTAAACACTGGTTTTTTAGAACTCTGTTTCTTTCTAGAATGTTGAGGGTAAATCCTCAAACTAATATAGTGCGCATCAAGTGTTGAGAAAAGTGACACCGGACTGAAGCAAACCCGCAACTAAAATAGAAATATAATAAAAGATGACACACGGATATAACGTGGAAAACCCCAATAGGGTAAAAACCACGGGCAAGGAAAGATACGTTTCACTATGTAGAAAATTAGGAGTTACACCTTCTCTCTTGGAGATACCTCACAAACTCTCTAATACCCACAACTACTAGGAGAAAGAAATGAGACCAACACTTTGTGTTTGTTCGTTGGAATGGGATGCCAACTGATGCAAAACTCCTTCCCTTTTATAGGCCTCATCTTGGCACTTGCATGGCAATTTGCATTACCAACTTGTTGATGAGATAAGATTCTCATATCCAACTTGATCTTCCAACTTGCAAAACATATCAAATGCATTGTATCCCAACAATCTCCCACTTGAAGATTAGATTGAAACTCAATCAATCTTCACACCGTTATCCTTCCTTGCACTTCTATGTTGCTTACGTTTCCGCTAGGCCGCATGAGGATCGGCACCATATAAACTTGTCATTGTTGATTGCTTTTGTCAGATAATCTGCCACGTTATCATTAGTATGAACTTTCTGCATATCCACGGTTCCTTCTTCCACTTTCTCACGAACAAAGTGATACTGAACTCGTATATGCTTTGTCTTTGAATGAAATGCCGGATTCCTTGCCAGATACAAGGCGCTCTGATTGTCACAAAATAGAGTAATTTTCTCTTGTTCGTGCCCGAGCTCTTCCAACAACATCTTCAACCATACTGCTTCTTTGCTGGCTTAAGCAGCTGCAACATATTCTGCTTCCGTCGTTGACATAGCGACAACTGACTGCAGTTTTGAAACCCAGCTTACTGCTCCGCCAGAAAGTGTTATATATATATATATATATATATATATATATATATATATATATATATATATATATATATATATATATATATATATATATATATATTGGAAAAATATGTGACTAAACAGACGTTCAATTTTTTCATTTTTATATAAATTTTTTCTAAAAAAGTAAGATATTTTATTGGGTAAAGGGGAGTAATCATGCACCCTGGTAAAATATATTAACCAAAAACATTGAAGTACAAGGGATGAGGGTGAGTCCCTCATCTCAGTCTCGTCGGACACTTACATGCAAAAACAACAAACCAAACCAACTATATAAGAATGACATGTCATTCTTATAACTAACAAATAAAAACAAACTACCTATGACGAGTATTCAAGCGAATATCAAATTGATCACAGAATGCTTGCATTTTATCAGGTAGGACCACCTGATTATCATATCTGTCATAGTAATCTTCCATATCATCCAGAAAGCCTCCATCCGGTAAAACCTCCGGCATTAAAACTTCATCTTCATCCAAGTCTTCCGAACATGATAATGGAGATTTATTTTCACTTGAAGAAGCATTACGAGACATAGAAAACTGCTCCCACAAGCTCCCACTCGTACTTGGATTAATAACCGAACTTGCAATATTAGTAGAAACCTTACAAGGCTTCACTTTTTCCATACCTCCCTCCAACGATGTAAATGGGCTGTTAGAAATCTCTTTATTAATTTGCAAATCAGAACCATCTCCAACATCCTCCACGTTGGAAGAATTAGAAGCTAGATCAAGTACTTTATCCGCTTCTCACACTTTCTCCAAACCACGCTTAAGTTCATCAATATTAATGTTATCTTTAAAATAACCATACTCGTTAACAGATTGAGATAACTCATTAATAGTCACCAAAGGAGGAACAGAATTCGGTTGTTCATTAGGCTTTTCCTCATTAGTGACCTTATTAGAACTCGGCTTAGAAACAGGCCTATAAATGAAGTTAGACTTAGGCTTGAACAACCTAGACCCTTGTTGAGATTTAGCTACCTTTTTCCCAGCCTTTTTGTTGTGAACTTTCTCCGTAACACGTACACCTTCATATTCTGACCCCAGATCAACTTTTCGTTTCAAAACTTGACATGCCTCTACCTCATGGCTGAAAATTTTGCAATGTGAACAGCGAGGAGGCCACCATTCATACTCAACATCAATGTATTCCATATAATGGCTCTTACCATTAGGCAGAGGTATAGCAACTTCAATATATTCCAAAACATCATGAATAGCAGATAACTCAATGAGACATCGTGCATAAGAATTGTGACCCCAAGGATTAATGCACATAGCATGCGTACCCTCATCCAATCACATGAGTCGTCCCACTTGTTCGGAAATCAATCTAATCCCAGCTTCAAAATATACCACCGCAGGTACTTTGTGAAAACGTACCCATACCGGTACCTTAGAAAAAACCTCCCTTTCCAATTTAGAATTAGCCACCCAATTATACAAGAAGATGGGTTTTGATCGAATGAACCAAGGACCCCCTTCTAGCACCTTAAGCAAACCCTCTTGTGATGAGAATTGGAAAAAGAAAAAGCTACCACGTAGTATAACTCGCTGGAAACCAAACGTTGCCGAAGCATGCTTGACATAGTCTTCCACAAATGGAAACGCTAATCGTTGATCAATAAAGTATCCGTATTGTAGATCCCAATTCGTAGACGGTTGTTGTAGTATGGATCTTTAACCTTTAACTTGTAAAGGGTTTAGCAACTTCGGATAAATCCTAAGCTACTAAGTGGAATTCTACCTGTAACTTTAATGAGTATGCGGAATCTACTCAGTAAGGCTAAGAAGAACACAAACAATAAGAATAGCAGAACACAATAATAATATCAAACCAAGCCTCAATATTATTAATACGATCACTCTTAATAGTGATAGGGTTTTACAACCTTGAAGCTTTGAACTAACTAACTAACTAATATATGAAACGTGTATGTTTTTGTATGTCGTTGTTTTTTTTTTACACCAAACATACGTGCCTATCATCTCTTTATATAATAGAGATGCTAGGGTTACAAACTTATCCTACAAGTAAAACAATATCTTCTGTAATCTTCTAATAAAGATAAGTATTTTGCATGTACTCCACCAGCTTGTAGAATCTTCATTATGCATATTTAGTCCTTCAATTATCTTCATTGAAGCATATGTAGTTTTGTTGTATCAAATCACATATACACGATTGTATATGACCTAACAATCTTCCCCTATTTGATATTACAAAACTATCTTCATGAATTCAGCAATCTTCAATGATGATAATCTTCAAACCCATTGTTTCATTCTTGTATTTATTTTGTCTTTTTAATGATGACAAAATAAACAAAGTCGTGTACGAACTTCCCCTTAAATAAAGAAGTTGAGATGTAATCATCTCCATGAATGAAACAAACACACATAAATAAGCTGCAAATAATCTTCATGTTAACTTCTTCCCCTTTTTGTAATCATCGAATAGGGAACTTGTGAAGATAAGCAACTTGTATACACACAAACATACTGTCAAGATATGTTGATCAACACCCATCTCAGCTTCCCCTCACTGCTTGTAAACCATGAATATATATTGAACCATAAAGCTCTTGACTCGTCTCCATAAATCAACTTCAATCACAACAGTACTTTGTAGCAACAGTACCTTGGAGCAGTATGTTGAAGCAAACGAGCAGTACTTTCATAAACGAGCAGTATGTTGGAACAACAGTACTTTGGGAATTGCAGTACGTTGAATTTCCAACGTAGCAGTACCTTCGAATAACAAATAACTCCACTCTTTGCTAAGACATACCCACGCCCAAATCATAAATCTAGCAGCAGCAGTATTCGAGCAGAGCAATACCTTGTAGAAATCACGGGCAGTACTTTCAATGAGACTTCAAGCAGTACTTTGAATTCTTCAACAATAGAATACGACACAGTTTCTTCGATCATCAAACCTTGTTAATCCTAGATATCACGAGCTCCAAGCTGCTTCTCTTTTCTTCATAAACACGACACCATACACCATAGCAATTCTCAATCACCCACTTTCTATGAATTGCTATGCACACAACACATTAAGAATTAATGCTTTTTGAAGTCCCAAGCCAGAATAGACTTGAATCTTCCATAAGCATCAACATAATCATATCGTGTTAAGGTCTTTGATGGATTCTTCTTTTCAGAAACATCTAATTCTTCTTGTTTAGGTTTCCAAACCCATCTAGCTGAAGCCTTAATAACATTAACCTCGGATTTCAGCCTAGTAGTTCTTTCTTTTGGCCGAGCAGTACTTTGAGATAACCTATCAGTACTTTGAGAAAGTACTGATCTTGTCACTTTAGGCTTAGCAAGTTGTTTTAATCCTTGTTTAGTAAGTACTGCTGATGGGTTAAAAGACCTTCTTTGTTGAGGATATTTAGAATCTCGTGAAAAATTCCTATGGTTAATCCTCCTTGAGTTGTTCCATACCTGCTTTTGATCACTAACTGGTTTCTTGTGTTTACATGTATACTGCAGATGATCAAAACTTCCACAAACATAGCAAGCTTTATTCTGAAACTCAAAATTCTTCCCTAGTTTTTGAGTTATCATCCCATTCCAGTTTCTTTGATTACCTCTAGGACTATAGTTGTTTTTCCTAGGGTTTTTATCAGACTTTTTGTGACTTTTAACAGGTTTGGTTTCTAAAGGTTCAGCAAACTTCACAGACTTCAAATTCTTTTTCTTTTTAACCTTTGAAAAACCTTCAGGAACTACTTTATCATCACGTTCAACCCAATCTTCAATGATGACCTTATTACTATCAATCTTATCAGTTTGTGTAGGTGATTCTAGTGTATCATTCTTCTCACCTAAACATTCACTTTTCACAGATTCACAAGATTGATTAGATTCATTCAAACTAGCAAGTTTTTGTAAAAGATCATCCCTTTCCTTGGTGAGTTTTTCAACTTCTGATATCTTACAACCTAACTTCCAATCACTCAATTTTAATTGATACTCTAGTTGGTTGTACTTATCTGTCCAAGCTTCTTCATTCTCTTTATAAACAAGAACTTTAGCTTCTACTTCTTCTAGAGTAAATATATACCCTAGTTTCTCAGACCTAGTTGTTCTATGATTCTCTTTTTCAAGTTCAAGATCTTTAAGCAAGGTTTGATAAGAAGTATGACAGTTAACACAGAATTTTACCTTCTTGGTTGGATCACTGGATGATGTGTAAAAAGTGGCCATCACTGCAAACTTCACTGGATCAGTAATCGTTCTTCTTATGTAGAATTTCCCCCTGGCGACTGATACCACGTGTAGATCCCAATTCGTAGACGGTTGTTGTAGTATGGATCTTTAACCTTTAACTTGTAAAGGGTTTAGCAACTTCGGATAAATCCTAAGCTACTAAGTGGAATTCTACCTGTAACTTTAATGAGTATGCGGAATCTATTCAGTAAGGCTAAGAAGAACACAAACAATAAGAATAGCAGAACACAATAATAATATCAAATAAAGCCTCAATATTATTAATACGATCACTCTTAATAGTGATAGGGTTTTACAACCTTGAAGCTATGAACTAACTAACTAACTAATATATGAAACGTGTATGTTTTTGTGTGTCGTTGTTTTTTTTACACCAAACATACGTGCCTATCATCTCTTTATATAATAGAGATGCTAGGGTTACAAACTTATCCTACAAGTAAAACAATATCTTCTGTAATCTTTTAATAAAGATAAGTATTTTGAATGTACTCCATCAGCTTATAGAATCTTCATTATGCATATTTAGTCCTTCAATTATCTTCATTGAAGCATATGTAGTTTTGTTGTATCAAATCACATATACACGATTGTAACACCCCCAACTCAAATATGGCAGCTATCGTGCTGGGGGTATTACGCAATTAGAAACCAAGCACATTTATAGCTAACGACCACGACTCGAGACGTTTATAAATGTGACAAAACATATCATTCGAATTACAAACCGTTTAGAGTACAAGGACTCTTAAGTCAAAGTAGCAGCGGAAAAAGTAAATAGAGTTTGCAGCAGAAAATAAACAAAGTTTAGCAGCGGAAATAGTAAAAGACACAAAAGGGTTTTACGAATGTGAAATATAATAAAAGATGACACACGGATATAACGTGGAAAACCCCAATAGGGTAAAAACCACGGGCAAGGAAAGATACGTTTCACTATGTAGAACATTAGGAGTTACACCTTCTCTCTTGGAGATACCTCACAAACTCTCTAATACCCACAACTACTAGGAGAAAGAAATGAGACCAACACTTTGTGTTTGTTCGTTGGAATGGGATGCCAACTGATGCAAAACTCCTTCCCTTTTATAGGCCTCATCTTGGCACTTGCATGGCAATTTGCATTACCAACTTGTTGATGAGATAAGATTCTCATATCCAACTTGATCTTCCAACTTGCAAAACATATCAAATGCATTGTATCCCAACATCAAGGCCAATAATTCTTTTCCGAGAGTGATTTTAATCACAGGTTCTTAGTCTGCATTTTCCCACATGATGTTGGCTTAAGTTATTGGTAGAAAACTTCACAATTAAAAGATATTAAACCACTTACATATAATTTTGGATTCGAAGTCATGAGGTATTCACAAGGTATCATGGTAAATCACAAAAAGTACCCGTCCAAAATCCTTAAGACAGACGGACTACATTCTGCTGAAAGATTAATAAATGATGATCCTATAGTAATAAAATATACAGAAACAAGGATGTCAATTTTCCTACACGTCAACTAAAAAATGAAGAACCATAAACGTCCTACACGAGTTAGTCATCGAGGCTCATCTACCACTTCCATCAAAAACAAAGATATAAAGTTCAACAGTCACAACAATCAAAACAACCCACATATTCCTTTTTTAGCAAGAAGCGGATGTGTAGTTTTACGCTCTTATCTTTCTCAAAGTAATCAATCAAGAAAAATTCTCGGTTCTTTTTCACATTAAACGAACTGTTCACTGAATTGAACAAGTTTCACATTGAACATCATATTGATCGTCTTGTGTTCGCCTCTTCATGGCTCTCTGTAACTCCTCTCTCATCTCACGTGTCTCCTCATCCAATCTCTTTTGAGCAGCTCTAGCTTTCTCTTCAGCCTTTACCCGAGAAGCCCTTGCTTCTTCCAATAAATGTTCAAGCCTTGAAGTTGTCTCCTCGAGCTTTGACTCAACCTGTAGATTAATAATATGTTATTTTTTTCTTCCAAAAATCTTATTTCTGATATAGTTTTAGAGGAAATATGGGTGGGTCTGGTCCGGTTGACCCAAAAACACTGTTTTGCGCTTTAAAAATTATGTTCGTGATCTTAGTTCAATCCATATATTAGGAGGTTGTATGCAAAACTAGACTTTGTGCACCATTCAAGTTTTAACATATTTGACCCATTCCTCTTTTAGTTACATTTATTTATTTGAACCGAATTAACTCATTATGGGTCGAAACTGTCACCTCCTGTAGGTATTAAACGGGTCCATGTGTATGCAAACATAATAGAATTTGAGATAATCGTGTATGTACCATTTCATTAACTCTTTTGAATAGCTCTTCCCTCATCGGCTCTGTCATCAGTGATATCTCCTGTTGAGTGTACTGTTTGGTCTCCGTTAAGGCTCGAAACTTTTTTGTATATTCCTCAAATTCTCTAGTCCCTTTCTGACAAGTAAATGTTGTTGTTAGGAAAGTCAAGTGTCAAATTCCATTAGCATGATAATTAAATTCAATAAGCTAGGGTCACCTTTAGTTCAGTAAAAATCTCATTAGTATATGGCTGACCGCCATTCCTTTTAGACACCATGTTCACAAGCGAAAGAAGTTGCCTTACTTGGTTCTCTTTCTTAGTTTGATCTTTCGTCTTGTTATCAAAAAGGACACAACGGTTCCCACAAAGGTTAAGAATTTCCTGAAACAATAACAGCACGTAAATGCACGTTTATTAGTAAAAATTAATGGAGTAAGAATATCACATAAATATGACCAACTCTACCTTCAATGATACAGGACAGTCATGCAGGAAATCTTCCAATGTTTTGTTATCGTCATCAAGTAAATCCCCACCGGTAAAAACTAGTATAATGTAATCACAGATTTTTCTTCCGAATAATGCCAGTAAGGTACTTATTGCTGCTTCTTCCTCTTTTGTAAAGCGACTGCTAACTGATAAGACAACTAAAACAGCATGAATACCATTCGGGGCCAACTTAATGCAACTCACAATCTGCTTCCCTATATATTCGGTATCAAGCGAAGAATCAAACAATCCTGCGTGAGTATCAAAATTACTATCTAGAAGTAAACCTTATGCAACTATAAAAAAGAATAATTTTAATTAGTTGTGGATCTAAGTTTTGTCACATGTAGTGAAAGTACCACGGTCCTTAATCATAATATACACAGTTATTACTAATACATAATTTGAATATGTTACCATTAAAATAATATCTATTTAACAGAATACAAGAGATTTTGGTTAGGGAACTACATAAGGTAAACACCTTCTAGATCCGGAATGGTCACATGTAGACTACTTCAGTGTAATTAGTTGCAAACTTTCTCATTTCAGTTTCCTGTACTAAATTTAGAGGTGCCAACTGTGACCCTAATTCTGTTTTATCTCAGACGGGTCAATTAAGAATATTTAGATAAAAAAGTAACACGTCGGGTCAAGGATTGAGCGGCGTCTACAGTTTTTATTTAATACACGCAACTTTATTCACAAATTAAATAATTACATTCTTGCCCTAACCATTGTAATGCATCCTTAATTCATAGAAAGGAACTTCCAAAGTTGGACTAAAATTACCCAGTACTTAAAATGTGTTTTTTTCAAGCTGAACCCATTTAAACCCATTACCTAATACACCACCACATCCAACTACACTAGATAATTCATGAGAATAAGTTCTACCAGGAGTATCGATCACATTAAGCATCTGGCCATCTTCCAATACAGTTGTCTTCAACTCAGAAGTCCTTGTTACACCAGATGAACTTCGTTCTGATTGAAAGATATTTGTTCCAAAGATAGTGTTTCCAGTTGCACTTTTTCCATTACCAGTCCTTCCAACAAGGAGAAGAGTTCGTGCTTGAGGAGCAGCAAACTCCCAATCATCCTCGATTGAATATCCTCCCATCACGCAAAATGAAAAATCTATCAAAAACAAATTTCAACTCAGTTTGGAACTTTGCATAGCATGCTTCTGAATATAAATGTAAAACGGAATATGTCACAAAATGTACAAACACAGTGTATGGACATGTTTTGAGCGATAAAGTTCAAGCTAATACTGAACAATGATCAAGGTTACCAAGCATAACCTTATAAGAGTGTTTCTATTGTGGCTAATCATAAACTGTAAGTGTACGAATTAGGCCCCAAGGATAGGCCAAACCTCCGTGTTTGTCATGACGTTGAGAGCATGAAGAGCTTTTCATGGACTGCTCCCGGTATGTCTGAAACTCCTTCATTGACATTCACATTTACAAACTGCTCTATGAAATGTTGAATGTTCTATTCGAGTACAATCATCGATGTATAAGTCATTCACATGTGCACTTCCCTCTACATGCATACAATTAATAAATGCATAGGCACTTTTAAATGATAACATAATAAGCTCAAAAGATCTATATATAGCTACTCCTTCAAAAGATTTATAAAACCACTAGTAAAAATCTAAGGGAAAGTTTGGGATTGCTTATTCAACTGGTTTCATTCCTGTAAAAAGCCAAAATGGAGATCAATTGTTACAGAAGCCACGCAACAAAATAGTGTTTGGATCTGCATCTACATTAAGTCCATAACAATAATCAAATAAGGAGCATAAATAAGCAACTCTGAAATAGTTATTTGAAAAGTTTATTACTCTTATGTATTTGAATGATCTTAAAAAATTATTATCTCCAACTCTCACAATTTCTCAAATATCATATCAAAATGCAATAAACACCTACGTAACGCACTAATACTTAAGCTCGTCACTTTGTTTCTAGTAAACACATTATATAACCGTACTAACCACGATCAGTAAAACACAACTACGACATTTGTAATGGTAAAACAATTCTAGGTTTGATTTAGCTTTGAGTGATCTAAACCCTACTTATGATACAATATAAAGCATTAAAGTACTCAACATAGATAATATAGGGATAGGCATTGTGATGATACAATGAAAAACCACAAGAAAACCTGAGAGTGAAAAAACTTTCAGTGTGTGATGAAAAAAAGGATGATCAAGCTAGCATGCACGCTTAAATGGCGACTGATATTAGTTTTAAAAATGAAAATGTGAACAAAGTGTGAAAGTGAGATTTGTTTTACTTAAAAGTCGGATACTGGTATATTTTTTTGTTATAAACATGATTAAGTTAGTTAAGGTTTTAATGTTAGTCAGTTTCCGCGTAAGTAGATTTTTTTTTTTTTTTTTTTTTTTTTTAATTATTATTGTTTTTAGTTAGATATATCAATATAGCCCATTGTAGATATATAGGGTTCAGCCCATAATTATATTCAGTGGCGGTGATTAGTATGTGCAAGTGGTGCAACCGTACAGGGCCCCTCGTTGTAAAGGCTCCAAATTAGTATATATCCATTAATATTTATAGTTTTATACATATCAAAGTATATAATGTTTTGATTTTTAGTGTCGGTAAAATATATCAAAGTTGAATTTTTAGAGTCTTTGCGTAATATCAAAGAACTTGTTATTTTCAAAAATAGTTAAACTTTTCATGATTTATGAGGGTCTCATTCGTGATTTCGCACCGGGCCACCCAAATCAATGGAACGGCCCTGATTATATTATACGTAGTTTGACTGTAGAAAGTAAAAATGAAAGATGATGTTGCCCAAAAAGTTATTACATAAGCTATTGGACCACTTATATTGTCAAGAAGATAAAGCATCTATACGAATGGTACGAATGGACGAAGCTTCAATGAACTTTAAATTGAATACATCTTACTAGTTACCTCCTACGAGTACATGATATCGAATGGATGGTCTGGCTCCATTCAAGTTTCATTGATATACCCAGCGGCGGAACCAGGAACTAATTTCAGGGGCAGCGAAAAAAAAAAGTTAACCATAATTTTTTTTTAACCGTATATTTAAATAATTAAAAAAACGCAATAATAGAATAAGTTAAACAAATACCTAATAGATCTCAGAACTCTCCTCTTCGGTCTTTCATAGCTAAAAAACGAACCATTACATCTTCATTCGTTACTTCGTCAAATGTCTCTCCTTCGACAGCACATACCATAGCATTGTTCAAATAT
>LBNU01022261.1:42252-56214 GCA_014162995.1 Artemisia annua | reverse complement strand
CCGTTTTACGGTATTTGTTAACGTTTTGTGTGTCATGAGGCTTGGAGCAATATCAATAAGAAAATACATGTCTCTCACATATATTTAGATACAGCTGTATAGGTATTTTCACTAGACTTGAATTATAGATCTCATTACATTAACATCATGAGTTTCCAGCTTATGTTAGGATTATGCTCCAATACTTGAATTTGATTGAATATATATATGATTTATCTGTGATTATAATCAACATCACTCAATACTAGTTTTATCACTATTAATGTTTATTACAATTATTACCAAATACTCATGAATCCAACGAAATAAATGGTTTTCCATTAAAACTCTATGAACTCACCAACCTTTGTGTTGACACTTTTAAGCATGTGTATCTCAGGTAATTAACGGAGCAGGACAAGACACGGAGCGGGCATTTATTACTCTGATAAATTAAAATGGTGTAAAAATCAAATATGTCATTCTTACAAACCTTATATATCTTTTAAAGAGATTTTTAAAGCAAAGGTTTCATCATTTATCAAAAGAATTATTTGAATGACAAATAACTTTCAAAACGCCTCTTTTAAGCCGTTTTATGTGAAAATGATTTTGATCCTCCCAAATTACTTTTCCGCTGCTAAATCATAAATTTGGGGGTGTTACATTATGGGATACTCCTAACCCGTGTCTGTCACCACTACATGAGAACTTATCCCCACCTTCAAAATGATCAATACAATCTTGTTGTCGGAGTCTTAGAACCAATAACGGAATATCAAATAACACGTTTCGTCAGACCCATGAGAACCTCCCCAATTGACAGAATGAGACGCATTGAAGAAGATTGAAGTCAATAAACTCGCATTTGTCGAAAAGGGTTCTATGATTCGATTTAGTAATAGTATTATGACTTTGAATGCTTAAATTTAACTTCTGTCTATTGATGTATTTGGAACTGCTATGTTTATTGACTATGTGAACTCATTTTATGATCATTATACATGTTATATTGTTGATTATGTTTGGATTTGGATGTGATTATGAGATGTTTAGTTGGTTTGTAACATCTTTTATAGTTAAACTTATGTTTATACTGTTTTGTAGCAAGTAGGAATGTACGATATGTACAGGTTGCAGAAATGAGAGACTGGAAAAACCTGTCAACTCACTGCCGGTGGTCCTTTATCGACCCGGCGGTCCCATAGTGATAAGGACCGTCTGCTATTTAACGGACCGTCCCTATGGGCTCACGGATATTACACTGTTTTCTTCTTTCCTGCAATCCTAAGCCTATTGCATGATTATCACCACCTTACCATGTTTAGATGAACATTTTTGAGTGCTTAAAATCTCCTAATGCATGCTTTGCCCAAACCATAACCATGCTTGATTATTTATACCTTACTCATCACCCTCAACATCATCACAACAACCATTCATCTCATCCTCATCACCTACAATGGCCTCATCTTCCACTACCTTGTCAACCACAAAGAAAGAGTTCACAACACAATCACCAAACAAAGGGCCTAAACTCAAAATCATTCGACCTCAAACAACCTTCATTGACCTCACACTCTATGACTCCACTCCATCTCCTAAGTCACCACCAACATCACCTCAATCACCAAGTGCACCACTCAAAACACCATCCACCAATGGTACTTCCCACTCATCATCAAAGCCATCCTCTAGCTCAAAGCCAACCACATCACATTTCTCATCATTCATCAAAAACTTGTCACCTTTGCTTACCGAATCTAGTTCGGGTGCTTACACTCCATTCGTGAGTAATCGACCACCATCTCCCACTCATTCCATTTCATCACCAAGAAACCAACATCCTCTTCAAACAAACTCACCAAATCACAACACCACATCACCAAATGGGCCATTGGAAAACATTCCCTCCACACCACCATCATCTCCAACTCTTGGAAATTCAATTCCCTACTACTTTGTTAATAACCACACGGTGGGGTGTGCTTGTTGTTACCACAATTTTCATCTCATCCACTCTCTTTGAGATGAACTACACATTATGTTTGGTCACATTGAGTTTCTCTTTGCCCAACTAAATGTGCAACCAACTCCCCTTGCATCCATGCCACCATCGACACCACTTTCGGCTCCACCCTCATCCTCACCATCATCTACTCCACCATCTAACTAGATGTTTTTCAAATGTCTAGTTCAAGAATAATCAAGTGGATGTTATGTTTTGGACCAAGCATGCAATGGGAGATAATTAGTTGTACTAGTTAATGATTAGTATTGTTGTTTAATGATGTCTTAGTTGTGTGTTGCCTATGGTTGATCTTGTATGGTTGAATGAATGACATTGTATATTTCATGCTTGAAATGAATGAAATGTTATGCTTTGAGTTATGATACTATGTAGTAATATTGGCCATAGTTAAACATGAAAAAGAACTAAGATTATTCAACCTTAAAAATGGGAAGTTGCTTAAATCACAACACATCTGCCAACCAGAAAACCTACTGGTGGCGGTCCTTTAAAGGATTAGCGGTCCTTTATCAATAAGGGACCGTCCCCCTATTTACGGGACCGTCCCTTGTAGTACTAACACTCAGATTTTACCTGTATTTCTCTATCTGATTCATGCACTATATAATTGATTTCACACCAATATGCTTTCTACATACTTTCATATATATATATATATATATATATTGACTAGCCAACTCTTAGATAAGATATAGTTATTATCTTTGGTGAGCCGATTACCAATTATGGTTTTTCCACTGCCTTTACCACAAGCCATAAACTTGCGGGCTAGCCAACTCTTCACTTTTAAGGATATGGTGAGTCGAATACCATACAATTTTGGGCAAATTGTAAGCCATAAACGGATTTGAGATATCTTTACCAAGAACCGTTTGCTCCTGGATTAGCCAATCCTTATATGTGTTAGACATGGTGGACTGATAACCATTTATTTACGTTTTAAGTGAGAAAAAAATTTTAAAAATTTTCAAAATTTTCAAATTTTGGCTAAAATGGGGGTGCTTGATGGAACATGTGTTTAAATTCGTGAATAACGAATTCCCCCCCACACTTAGAACTGAATATTGCCCTCAATATTCAAAGTATCGGGTGTTAAACCAACACTTAGAACATAAGAAGGTAATAATACTAGCCATTATTTAGGTTTATGTACATACATTTTTTTCATAAAGCTTCTTAAATAGAAGCTATCACTATTTTTAAAAGTGATGATGATGATGATGATTCTTTTTGGGTTTTATAATTTTTTTGGTTTTTTATATTTTTTACATAATATACATATATACAACATGTGGGGAATCTCCCCCATACTAGGGTGGTACACACGGGTGAAAACCCATGTTCATGCTACTGTTTTTGTTTCCCGAGTCGCTAGCTTGACTCGACCTCGAATTGATTTGTTCATGAGGAAGTAAGTGGAAGAAACAATCTCCATCGGGCTTTCACTTAAGATGTTTTGATAAACATTTAAGTGTATGGAAGTTCCACTCCGATGAGATATACATAGACACACCCGGTTTACAAATGATGTATGAAAATGCCGGGGTCAAAGATAATGTCTTCATTCCCAAAGGAGTGAAGAACAGGATACGGGATAGAATATATGAAGAAAAGGAAGAAAACCATGATAAAAATCATGACTAACTCCTCATCCTCAATAGGAGAATTCATTGTTTCATGAATCTCGACAATTAAGCTCGTTTGATCAAGACATATTATGGGTATGTCAAGATCAAAATAAAATTTATCATACTCCGGAGGAGATATGATATGAGTGAGTTCAAGAGAGAACTCCTCGAAGGTAAATGAATCATATTCAGAATTGATATTAGCGAACTCCAAAGGAAACTCATCAAATGTAAATGATTCATAATCAGGGAGAGAATTATGAGAATGAGAAGTGGTATTACCACTAATCACCTCTCCCATATTGTCAAAACAGAAGGCTTCCATATCCGGAATAGAATCATCGGACAAAATGTCACTATCCTTTATGGGGATAGGAGATGAAATAGGTTTTTCATTGAAAGCCTCGATTTTAGAAATGAGAAGACTGACTTTCAATAATGTTGCACGAAGTGCTTCATCTTTGATTTCAGTGTCAATAACTTCATCATTCTTTTCATCTAAGTTGACTAACTTAGAAGGTAATTCGTCCACAAAACTGATGTCTTCATTAGATAAAGAATTGTCATCAGTATGTGAATCACTAAGCTCGATGTTGGTATTAGAATTTAAAAGAGTTTCAATTTGTACCAAATCGGCTTCGAAGTAAAATAGATCATCATCACTTCCCGATGGAAGTGGATCAATATGAGCAAGTTCATCAGTGAACTCCTCTAGAAGAGGATCAACATCCGAATGAGGCAGTGATGCCTCAACATACTCAATGTCTCCATAAGATTTACAATCATCGTTAGAATCGGAGAAAGTCTCAAAATGATCTTTTGAACACTCGAGAGGGGAAGGAATATCACACATATGATCAAGAATTCCCTGTGACTCACTCGGGATTGGGACAAGGTTCTCAACACTAGACTTTATGAATACGTCTGATTCCTTTGCAGGAACAGTGTCAAGATGCTCATCCCCCATAATAAGAGAGTTAGTGGGAATCTCGGGTGTAATAACAGCAGGCTGAGAGAGTTGAATACACTCTCCTTTCCACTCATTTTGGATTTGTGGGATTTCAATTGACGAACTTGATGATTCTTTTGGAAGAATACCAACGGTATCTTCATCATCACTATCATCATCATCGATAAG
Organism: Artemisia annua; assembly: GCA_014162995.1. Lineage (NCBI taxonomy): Eukaryota > Viridiplantae > Streptophyta > Magnoliopsida > Asterales > Asteraceae > Artemisia > Artemisia annua. The sequence goes on along the minus strand of LBNU01022261.1, from coordinate 51,437 downwards.
AGCAGTATCGAGAAAATTAGAATGTGTTTTAACTGCTCTTTGCTCCGCAAGCAATTCTTCATACTCTTTCCAAGAGGGTTATCAATGGCAAATGGATCTGCCATAGTTTTCCTACTAGAATATGGAATGCATGAAAATTGTGGGGGTGTGGATGTGTCGAAACCGGAAGTGTCTAAACTAGAACAATGTTCAGGTTTATAGTACGGTTGACATTGAGAATCATCATGGGGACCCCCACAATATGCACAAGAAGAACTTGTAGCATTCTGAACTGCTATATGAACAGCTTTAGCCAACTCCTCAGTTTGTTTCACTAACTCTAGAATATCTAGATTAATGTCTTGCTGGGTTTGCTGAGGAGTTTGAGCCATTTGGCACTGTGGAGGTTGGTCTTGATACTGATAGTCGTAATTGTTACAAGGAAATGAATTCCCTGTTTGACAATCAGAGCTGAAATGGGGACCTCCACAGTACTCACAACAGTTAAACTGATGTTGATGTGAGTCATCATGTGAATAATATAGAATTTGGTCATTTCCAAAGTCCCGAGTGTTACCAGAAAATTGTTCATAGACAAACTTGTTCCCAGTTTGACACTCAAATCCTTGATGAGGACCTCCACAAAACTCACAAGAAAAACTTGGTGTATTTTGATACGAAGCATCATTGAAACTTGGATTCTATGATTCTTGCTCGTATGAGTGTGATGGGTAGTTGGAAGAGTCGTTGAATGAGTTCGGATTAGGATCATAAGCAAATGAATTCCTCGAACCACAAAACAAACAACTTCCGTTATGAATATCATTACCACATTGTTCACACGTACACCAACGACATGGTGAACCAAAGAGTGGCTCACCACAACCAACACAAGGAATACATGATTCCATTAGAATCAAGTATAAGAAGTTTAGAATTAAATGGATAGAGGGTAAGAAATGTAGAATCAAAAGGTAAGGGGGTAAAGATGAATATTTTTGGTTTTTGGTTTAAAAAATTTTCTTGAAATAAATTCAAGTTTCACGGGAACTTAACCCAATAATCCCAAATGAGTGGCTTCTTTAGAAAAGGTAGACCACTCACAGAGACACAAAAGGCAAAGTTATATTATATTGTGACTTATTCTGGTTTACAACAGCCCTCCTTACACGGAAGACCGAGGATGTTTATTTTATTTAGTTTTTTTTTAGTGAAATACTTGGTGACAAGTATTTCTTTTTGTATTATATATATATATTAAAAAGAAAAGAAAAATATTTTTGTATTTTATATTGTTTTTGGAAAAAATATGATATATATAAGGGATATATACGATGGATAGATATTCAACAAACGATGCTTCAAAAACTCGTAGTACGCAGCACACCTCCCCGGCAGCGGCGCCAAAATTTGATCGGCTCAAAACCAACAGGTTTATTACACAAGCTAGCCACTTGTGAATGGCTAACCGTAATAAAGAATCCCTGAAAGTTATGCAATAAATCCTGGAGAGCACAGTGTATCCCCGGGTCGTTAAGTCCCCAGAAGATGTGATATCCCGTGTACAACGAATTCGAGACCAAAATATGTTGAATAGAAGGAGGTATAAGATCAAAATCGATCACTATAACTAAAGTTAAAACCTACAAATTATAGCGACTTAAATGCAAATTAAATAAAATAAAAAATAGAAAACTAAAATTAAAAATGATGATTAACTATTTATATTAAAAAGTAAATACTAATAATAATTATTAAAACAAAAACAAATTATCAAAATGATGAAAATAACTTAGGAAAAGAAAATGAAATTCTAAAAATGTAGAATAACTTAAAAGGTTATAAAAAACTTAAAAACTTATTTATCTAATTATTTATATAATAATTATTACTTAAAAACTATTTCTATTTAATAAAACAAATTAAATATACAACTAAATAGGAGATTATCCTAAAAAATTGTAAATTCAATTTCTAAAAGTCTATTACAACTTAAAACTTATTTAAGAAAAATAAAACTATTTCTATGTCTAGTTAATTACTATTTATTATTTATTAACTAGTTATTAATTATTTATTAATGTAATAAACTAAAAAGAAAATGAGAAAATGTTCTAGAAAATAAAATAAAAACTTAGAAAAGTCTAAAAAGGTATAAAACTTATTTTAGAACTCAAAATATATTTATTATGCTATTTATATAATTATTATTAATTAATTACTAATTATTTATTAATTATCTATTTAATTAAATAAAATTACAAAAGCTATTAGATGAACAGTGGAATTTGCAAAATTAATTTTTACAAAATCCTAATAACTTATAAACTTATAAAAATTATAAAAACTTAACTTGGATTAAAATTATATACTAAAACTATTTTATTTATTATTTATAACTAAAACTATTTAAACTATTTTGAATTTTTAAAAATACTAAACGAAATGCAATAAATCTGAGAAAATTATTATAACTATAAAATGGTTGCAGAAGACTATAAAAAATATAAAAAGTGCCAACTGCTTATAAATAAGCAGTAAAATAAGCCCAAACAACTTAAATGGGAAAAAGGGCTTTTGGTTGTTAAGTAATAAATGGTGTAATGGTTAACCAAGAAAAGACCCTAGGGCAATTGGTATCCAGGTACACCTCTATCACTTACAAAGGGGGGAGGTCTCAGGTTCGAGCCTGCCTCATCCCCTTTTTGTTAAACATTATTTTTTTATTTTTTTCTTTTACAAAAACATTAAACACTGAAAATAAGACAACTTTTGTGAAAGAAAACTTTTTAGAACTATGAAATAAACTCTGTGGAAGCTTATTGGATCCACAGTTTACCAAAATAAGCAAAAGTGAGTTTTTGAAAATGAAAAAGCTATGAACAAGCTACAAATGCTGAACCAAAGGTAAAATAAGCTAGAAACAAACTTAATAAACTTAAAATAAGCTAAAATGGCAAGAAAAGCTCACTGAATAAGCTTGAAATCAGAATTAAGCAAATCCAATTTGCTCAGATGAATAAACAGGCCTAAAGGTCACTTGCAGGCCAATGTGGGGCCCACAAACAAGCTCAGGGGTCCAAAAGAGCTTTTGAACCAACAAGCTGGACTGGTAAGCTTTCCAAAAAGATAAAATTAAAGCCCTGGGGTCCACAACTAAGCTTGTGAGAAGCTTATGAAGTTTGGTGGAAATCTGGTATTCACTGAGTATACTCAGTGCTTATCAAAATGGGACAAATTAAAAGCTCAATGCAGCCCTATCTAATAAGCTTGAAAGATGAAAATAAGCACTGATATTTTGAGATGGGTTGATAAGCTCTCCAAAAAGCCAAATATCTCAGAGTGGGACCCACTAATAAGCTCTGTGTGAGCTTATGAAAATGGCATCAACTCTGAGAGACAGGGCAACTTTTATGAAAATTGCTAATTAACAAGTACCAAATAAGCAGTTTAATAAGCAAACTAAAATTCAACAAAAATCACATGCAAATATAAGCAACCAAATATTATGAATCCAAAATCTTAAGTCTGGAAACCAAGAATTAAGACCTACACAAAATTAACTAGTTTATTCAAAAACAGATTACATGAAATTTTTGACTTTTATGAAATAAACTTATGTTGACTTTATGAACTTTGATTCAATTCTACTCACTTATTATGTTATTTTAAGCTGTATTAAGATGATATTAAGCTAGATTAACAACTAGTTAACATGTGAGCATGATTCAAGGATTGAAAATCCTAACAGTGAATGATTCACCAAGGATTGAAACCAATTTTGACTTTTTTTGCATATAACCACTGGATTTTATTACTTGTATGTTCTAATTAGACCTAATGAAACTTGTATGAACCAAAGATTCTCACTGAGACACACTAGAATACTATAAATTTAGACCATGAGATTAAAAAGTAACCTTATACTGAGCTTATGTAAACACCAATTAACAGATTTGAACCATAATTAACCACTATAACTAAGGATCACAAGTTTTGCTTAATATGGCAGTTAAGAGTAAAATTGAACATTAAGGAAACTAATGAACAAGGAATCATTAAAACAACATAAAAACATTCCATTATACTATTTAAAAACATAAGAACACAGATAAATAACTTTTAAACAACTTCTACAATAAAAAGTAAAATTGAGGATTTAGGCTTACAAGTGATTGAGACTGAAAAATTAGTGAACCATGAACCATAACCATATCCTATAGCCTCCCATGAGGTATCTAAAACCATAACAATCCAGCTTTCACCATGTCCTTTCTTCAATCTTCATGCACACAGATTTTTTATTTAAGACTATTTTTTTTTTGTATTTTTTTTATGTTTTTTAGTACTTTTAAATTACAGTCCTCTAAATGGTGACTAAGCTTCAAAAAGCTATTGAATGAACATAATGGAGCTAAAAGAAATACTGACTAACATCTTTTAACATTTTAAACGTGGATTGAGATTTTAAGTAAAATTGAGCATAAACTGAAATATGAAACAGAGGCTAAAATTGAGTTGAAATAAGGATCATATAACATTAAATAAACTGAGTACAAAGGTTTTTAACTGAAAAATACAATTGAAAGAGAGATTACACTACATACGTTATTTAAAATTACACTACTCCTAGTTACTTCTTTCTTCTGCCTCCAACTTCATCTTTATAGACTTTTTGACACCCCACTAGGTTCCTGTAAGTTTCCCACTTCAATTCGTGACCCTTGGATGGGTCAGAGTGATCCTAGCCTTTAATTTAGATATTTGGCGACTAAAAAAAAGTCATTTAGATATTTTCAGTTGCTTGTTGGGTTAGGGAAGCAATTAATGCATCTTGGGAGGATGTGGAGGTGGAGGAGACAGGGTTGTGAGAGTTGGTGGGCAAGTGGTGGAGAAAACAGGTGGTTTTGGTGGGTGGTTTTGAGGTGCAGAGTTGTGAGGGGGAAAGAGGGAAAGGACGGGGAGTAGTATTTGACCGGGGTCAAACTGGGGTGGTGTTGGGCTAGGCTTAGTGGGCTGGGGTTTTTATTAAAGGGTAATGGTTGGGTTTTATTTAATTTTTGGGTTTTATTAGTATAAGGTTCGTTTGGTTTAGGAATTAAACAAGGACCAAAAATGTAATTTTAGCAAACTTGAGGGACCTATTGTGGCATGTTTCCAAAGTTATCACAAGGACCATAATTGCCATATGTGAATAAAACAATGACCATAGTTGTAAAATTTCCTTTTTATAAACCTTAGGGACTAATTATGTAATATTTGGATTTTTAAGGGACTAATTATGTAAATTTCCAAAAGTTATCAAAAATGTTCCAAATTGTATTTTATGAATAGTACAAGGGTATTTTATGTTAAATTCCAAGTTTTGAATACCCAGGGACTAATTTTGCCATTTTTGAAACGTTGAGGGGTAAAAATTGCCAATTTGTGAAAACTTTTATCCAGGGGCTATTTGTGAATAAGTTTGACTTCCCAAGGACTAAAGTTGACTTTCTTTCATTTAAAACCTTTAGGGACTAATTCTGACAATTCTTGAAAGTTCAGGGACTAGTTTTGCCAATTGTGATAATTCAGGGACTGAAAATGACACTTTTGTATATTTTGCATGTTTTTCACTTGTTTTCAGTCTTTTTGTACCTGAATCACATAAAAACACATTCCAATGATATTTGTAGTATTTTGTGGTCATTTTGTGTGTTTTTGGTCATTTTTGTGGGTTCAAATGGTAACAAAATGATGAGTATTTACACACTACAATAAACTCGGATTTTAGGGCTGGTATTTATAGTCCCGACATTGCTACGGCGTAGCTGATTAGGTAGCTACGCCGTAGCCTTTGTAAATAATAACTACGCCGTAGCTTGATCAAGTGCTACAGGCGTAGTTTCTTCTTTGGATGCTTCTATGGCGTAGCTATATGGGGAGCTACGCCGTAGCTTCTTCTTTGGCCACGTGAGTTCTTGTTCTTCTTATTTTTGGGGTCTACGTCATAGTTGGAGAGATTGCAACGCCGTAGGTACCTTTGTTGAGTCATTACGCCATAGTCAAGGAATGAGCTACGTCGTAGTCTTTGTAAATCTTTGTTACGGCGTAGGTTTATGGAATTACCTACGCCGTAGTCTTCGTAAGTGCCGGCTACGACGTAGTTGGATGAGACCACTACGCCGTAGTTAGTGCAGAATCCACATCTTCATGAATTTCATCTTTAGTCCTTCCATTTCCGCGTATCTTCGTTCCTTTGCTCATCTTTGCCCTGAAAACAGAATATAAACAAATAAGAGTATATATCCTAACATATGAATACCAAAGATAAGTAATTAAGGGGGAAATTAACACTTAAATCATGGATTTATTTGATTTCATCAATGATGCACACTTACTTCACTCTTTGTTTGCTCTCTAGTTCTCATCTATGACTTCTCTTGGAATTTACATGATTGACTACTAGCCTCTCCGATGCAAGTCTCGTCTATGAACCTCATTGAACGTCTTACTCTTTCCTTTCTTCTGTTTCGACTCAAAATCTACTCTCTATTCAAGCGTATCGAATCTTTTCCTTTNGCACACTTACTTCACTCTTTGTTTGCTCTCTAGTTCTCATCTATGACTTCTCTTGGAATTTACATGATTGACTACTAGCCTCTCCGATGCAAGTCTCGTCTATGAACCTCATTGAACGTCTTACTCTTTCCTTTCTTCTGTTTCGACTCAAAATCTACTCTCTATTCAAGCGTATCGAATCTTTTCCTTTTCTTCTGTCTCGATTCCATTCCATACCCATTCCTTAGCCTACTCGTGCTTATTGAGTCAATTCCGTGTCTTAAAATACAAAGAGTTATATTTTAGAACGATTTGGAACCAAAATTTTTCATATCAACTAAAACAGCAAAAATCGACAAAACCACACAACCTTCTGCCGACGGTCCCTTATCTCTCGGCGGTCCCATATCGATAAGGGACCGTCCTTCAATTTTAGCCTACACCCCGTTTTCTTACTACAAAACATGTAAAACCAAACCAAACATATCCCTTACTGTAGAAACGACGAAAACTCGAACCATACACCCAAAATTCTTACTTACCCAAAATCAAATTAATTCAAGGCTTACAAACTCAAGATCATCAATCACCAACAATCATTAACCACTCTATTGTAAGTTAATTTGTTCAATTCCACTCATTTAATTCGAATTAAAAGATTAGGGTTCTTATGAACATAAAATTAAAAAATTGAGGATTCTCATTTCTTTGAAAAATTAACAACAATTGAAAGCAAATCTAAACAATGCAGCATTAACAATACTCGAATTAACAAACCAATTAACGTATTTTGCGAATTCTGAAAATGGGTCAAAAATGTGATCATCCCCAATTCGAATTTAATGCTATTAATCTTGTTTAATCACGTAACAAAAACGTAGTAATACATTGTTAATACATGTAAAAAACATTTTCATAAGCATGCAACGAAATGAATCACAAATTTCAAAAGTAAAATGCATTATGGTGTATGGGGGTGTTTGGAATAAGCTCAAAATTTTCTTTGGCTAACTTAACGTTAATTTCATATAGGTACAACCATGCCACACATATTTGATTGTGACCTTCATCGTACACATTCATACATACCGAAAATCTCTTTGGAACCCTATCTACCACCCACCTCTGTTCAAAGCTTTAGAAACGTGAGTCTCGTTACATTCATGAAGGACGAATTATCGATCATTCATATGCAAATCAGGAACATTTTGAAAGAGCTTTCAACCAATAGGTCTAGACTGCTTGCTCACTATCAATGAGCACATTTGTCCACGCTTTATATTAGAATTCTTTCGAGAAATTAAGGTCAAACGTAGTTATGACAACTCAATTCATCTTACGTTTAGTATAAGTCACTATGGCTTTGCTCTATCACTTGGGGAATTCGCTCAGATACTTGGTATTCCATGTCACGGGCAATGTGCCTATTCAGAAGATGCTGAGTTAAATTCCCTAGTTGAGGAACGTGAATGTGAAGGACCTTATGTCACCTAAATTCCATCTCAAACCGAGTTGATCAATTCACTTTGCAACTCTTCCAACACTTTCTATCTTGATAAAATTCGTTTTTGCGAACTCCGCCAGTTTCTCCAACCCATGGCGATCATCCTGCGAGAAAATGCACTGGGTCTAGTAAAAGATAGCAATTGCATACCATTGTGTGTAGCACATATGCTTTATTGCATTCTCACTAGACAACCATACAATCTCGTTTACCTCTTCGCTATGCGATTTATGCATATCAAAGATGATGGCAGAAAGTCAATGCCTTATGTGTAGAGAATTGCAAAAATCCATATAATTAACAACGGTTAATTATATATAAATCTCTGTCATTATTTTAATCACCATTTTTACTGAAAATTTTGAAATTTTTCTTATTATACTAAATGGTCATGATTACGATATTGCAAAATTCACCAAATGACGAAACAAGTTCTCGACACGTTTAACAAAATATTAAACTTCACTAATCCTATTTAAACACTAATCACAAACTAAACGGGCCCAAATATTCCAGCCCAAATCCACTCGGCCCAAATCCTTAAACCATTTCATTTCTATTATTTCATATATATATATAATTCGACTATCAACCATGCTTCAAAACGCTCCTCGTTCTCTCGAATCTTAAACACGACACCTATATATTTTTATACCATCTCGTTCCTCACCTAGCCGACTATACTTATGCCCAATCTCAGAATCACATGTCGAGTGTTGATATGTTTTTGAAGGGCAATCCTTTCGGTCCAAAACAATCCACTCGACATGTATAAATAATCCAAAACTAAACCGTTTTGACTCCCGTTTGTTTCTATGAGTTCCTAATAAGATTTCAAGCATCAATTCATGTTAGAAGTCGACATTCATCAGTTAGAAACCAAGTTCTATACGATTTCTCAATTCGTGTATATATTATATAGCTAGTCGACATATGAATAAATCCCAAAGACAAGTTTCCATATTTTTAGCTCTCACAAACATTTCTTAAAGTCCTAGAATGAGAAAGAAGCCATCTAAAGTCGTTTGTTCACTGACAATATAGTAACTCATGTTTCTTGCACTATTTACACCAATACGTGTTATAAAATTTTACTATATGTACTCTAGCTTCCTCCTCTTGTTTCTTTCATTCAATACACTCATAAAAACTTCCTTTACTA
>LBNU01022261.1:30207-42244 GCA_014162995.1 Artemisia annua | reverse complement strand
CCATTTTTACAGAAAAATTTGAAATTTTTCTTATTATATTAAATGGTCATGATTACGATATTGCAAAATTCACCAAATGACAAAACAAGTTCTCGACACGTTTAACGAAATATTAAACTTCACTAATCCTATTTAAACACTAATCACAAACTAAACGGGCCCAAATATTCCAGCCCAAATCCACTCGGCCCAAATCCTTAAACCATTTCATTTCTATTATTTCATATATATATATAATTCGACTAGCAACCATGCTTCAAAACGCTCTTCGTTCTCTCAAATCTTAAACACAACATATATATATTATTATGCCATCTCATTTTTCACCTAGCCAACTTTAAACGTGCCAATTTTCAGAAATTTATGTCAAGTTTTGATATGATTTCTAGAGGCTAACCATTCGGTTAAAAACAACCCATTCGACAAATATAAATAATTCAATACTTAACCGTTTTGACTACGGTTTGTTTCTACGTAACTCTAATATTATTTCTATCATGTTATCATAATAATAGTCGAGTTTTATCATCAAGAATCATGTGTTACACGATTTTTATAAATCGTATACATAGAAAATGTGGTGATCGACATCTATATGACTCACAAGGACACATTCCTCCTTTCATGCTCTCACATACCATTTTATAACCATATTATATTCAAGTACATCTCACAATTCATCCATTCACTGACACTAAATAGTAGTATATGTTTCCTTGACATATTAGAACTTTACGTGTCCTAAAATCTTTCTATATCTACTCTACTATCACCACCTTATTTCTTTCAAAGAACTACATCATAATAAACTCATATACTCTCTCAAATATCCTCTGATCAACCAGAAGCAAATTTCTCGTACGAGTTGGAAGAAAACAAGTGTTATCGGGTTTAAGATATAAGTTTACTACTTGGGTTATATCGAACGTGATTATTTCTTGTGTTTTCCTTCTCCACTCTCGACTCTCTACCACCCTAGAGGTGTAGTAAGTCGTTTCGATCTCTATTGATTTCATTTTATACGTAGTATCTATCCATGCATCATATAAAGTATTATATCAAACATATATAATTTCATGCATACGTATAAACATATAGTATACAAAACGTGACTAGCCTCTATCTTGGAAGGCCTAGGAGTCACGATACACACTCATTTCACTTTTATTTTCATGTTACATGCATCGTACAAATTTATTTCTAAACTATGTTCCTATCGTTAAAATCTGTTAAAAACTTAGAAAAATTACATTATCTTTTTATTTCATATCACACGTTCCACGTCGCTTAGAAAACAACCATATATCTTAAAATTTCACTTAACGAGCATACAATATTTTTACATAATCTGTTAGACCACCTTGCTAGCTAACACTTTCGTATATATAACTTGTAAAAATAAGCTAGTCTCGACACTCTAAATTTACCAAAGTGAATCGACCAACTCATAAATACCATCAACACTTAGAAAATATACTAAGTTTTTCATATTTAAAACATGCGACTAGGCCAACTCAGGACTTGTTTATTTCGAATTCGTAAAAACAACACATCAATGTTTTTGCATATCTTGATAGTAGACCTGGAAAACTACCCTTTTCATGTTTTAACTTCAAAGCCATAAGCTTAGCTCGACGCTCAAACTAATTCATTTTGATCGACAGTTACAAAGTTTTCCATAATTTCATTTTATTTAAAAACTTAATATATATTCGGTTGGGCTTATTACAAGCCCAATAAGGGATAGCGTTTTACCAGCCCACTGGACCCATTCGATATATTTTTAGAATCACAAAAATAGCCCAAGTTCAAGCCCAAAACTATTTTCATGCCCTCGCCTCTAAATTTCTTAACGGGCCTTGTTAGTATACGTTAAAGGCCCATTTATATAAAAATAAGCTATTTTCAAAAGTAAGCAGTTGAAATAAGTTGTAATAAGCATAAGAAAGCTATAGAAATTTTCAGAATATTTTTCCCGTCATTTTTGTGTAAAAAGGACTAAAATTGTAACGCGATTTCACGTTAAAGGACTAAAACTGCCAAAGGCTGAAAACATGGACTGAAACTGTAAGGTATAGATTTCTCATTCCAACATCATAACAAATCACAATCGAGAGGTTTATCATCTTAGGAAAGATGAATGGTCATATTAAGTGGGCCCCTCCGCGGTTACTAGCTAGGTCACACGTTACAGTAAGGAACCACCCGTTACTGCCCTGGGTCTAGGCCGTAAGTAGAAGTCCCTTCTCTAGCTAGGTTCCAAGCAGCCCTAGCCTAAGGCAACATATACCGCAATCTAACCTTAACTAGTCAACACCAATAGCAAAACCAAGTAGTAGCAGGTCCAAGAAAATAGTTTGAGCTAGGAAGCTCTCATATATAAATCAGGTAAACACATAATGCCTTCGAATATCCAAATCAAGTATATCGGTAAATCAATCAATCAATCAATCAGATCTTAATCAAACAGTTCACATATTCAGATAAACAATCATTAAGTTTAGTTAAAAGAGCATGTATTATCCCCCAAAAATATTTAAGAAAACTGTTTAAAAAGTAGGGGGCTATGAACTCACCTTAGCCACAGCAATGCAAGAATCACAACTGACACAATCTGGCATCTAGAGCTAATCACAACAATATACATAAGATAGGTACGACGAGTACAATGGTATAGAACGGTGTAACCTAATACGTATATAATTATCTCAGAAAAAAGCTCGCGAAATGATAAAGTCTATAATAGACGATGTGTCATAGTTTTCGTGGATTACTCAAATCATTACTTATAAAAAGTGAAGTATCAATGTTTCGTGTGGTGTGGTAAGAAGACATAGACTCAAGATGTAACTCACGCCAAAGAGGAAGAGATATCGACATAGTCGATAGATACTGACTAAACGCATGCCCAAAAAGGAAACGACCTTATCAAGGTCAAGAAATACCAACAAACTCAAGTTAAATAAAGAAAATCTAGACAATGACGACAATTAAACATGTGATATAAAATAGGTAAGTTTCGATGTTTGCCCCAAATTCCCGAATAGTTTATATAAAACATACACGTTTTATAGCCCAAAATAAGTTTGAATTCACAATTCGAGCAAAAGGGCTTTTCACTTTATCAAACATAAGTTTATATACTTGTTGGCTTTTAATAGTGTAAAAGGTTTTGAACAATTGATATAAGTTTAGAAAAATAATTTAGGTTTTATAAGAATAGAAGAGATTTGAAATAAAAGTATAAGTTCAGAAACTTTTATAAAATTTTAGCATGACTCGTCCGTTTATACAACTTTCCCAAATCGAAAGACTTTTGTTTACAAATCAAATTTTCCCAAGTCATGTTTTATAAGAAACAACTCGGTTATTAGGATATATCTAGTGATTTATTATTCAACAAGCATTGTTTCCTTATTGGGTGCTCGTTACGAATCAAATATATTAAATTCGTGACGAGTCTAATATATTGTACCCGATTTAAGTCCAATAAGTCCAAAATGCCCATTGTCCAATAAAAGTCCGATATATGTCCAAAGTTATTCAGTCACAATCCAAAATATTTAGTCCGTTAAGTATCCGCATCAACTAATCTCATTTATCAACCCCAATGTACCCAAAACGTACCAATGATCCAAGTAAACAAATAAGAACACGTTAGTCTAATATTTCAATATTAACTATAAGTTATGTATAGTTAGACCAAATAAATGAAACACACCGATCTCATTTTAAACAAACATACTCTCAATGTCTTGTAGCCTCAAATATCATTCTTTTACCGCTACATCAGGAGTACATATTTCATTTTATCATAGTTACCAAAATTGTTTGACCATAGAAAAACCTTGCTCACTAGTCAAATTTCCAACGAATTAGTGATTAGTCCTGCTTCGTAATTCAACTGAATCTTTAAAAGATGATATTGTGCTTATACTCTACAGATTAACATTTCTTTAGTAAGACTTTACTTGATGTNAGCCGACTAATCCACGGGGTTTGAACCTACCGCCACCAAGGTTGTAAAAATCGCTAGGCGCTAGTGAGGAGGTCGGGTAGGGCCTAGCGATTAATCGGTTAGGAGGGGATTAATCGGATTGGATTTGTTATGTACAAAATTATTATTTTAGATATTATATCATATTATATGTATGAGATAATCATAATGTATCAAAGTTCAAATATTTCAATTATTCAAATAAAAACATAATACATAATTCTTCAAAGTTTAACATCAAACATAAATATTACTCGGTTTGTTGACTATTTTTAAGCGATCTTTGACTGATTTTGTGTGATTAATCTGTTTGTTGACCGATTTTTAAGCCATTTTGACTGAATTTTATGTGATTTTGTTGACCGAGTTTTAAGCGATTTTGTCTGATTAATCAGGTTTGACCGATTTTGTCCGATTAATCAGTTTGTTGACTGATTTTTAAGCGATCTTTGACCAAAGCGATTAAATAGGCCGATTATGATAAATCAAGGCGCTTAGTGAGCGATCAGCGATTATGCGGGGATTAATCGGCCGCCTGGACCGATTTTTACAACAGAGAACGCCACAAAGACTCAAATCAGGTGAAGCCCTCCCTTTTCAGGAACTTGAGACCTCACACATTTTAGAGTGATAGTCACAAGCCCTTTTACCACTAGGCCACCCTTAAGTGGTTATGTTCGGTATAGTTTATCAAATCTAAAAGCTAGTTTTATAACTAGATAACATGCTTAGATAAATCAAGGTTTCCCATAAACAAAATAAGCAAATCCCAACTGTGACTCAAACTCAAATAATAATCTATCCGAATCTAAATTCTCAACACACAGGATAGTATCATAGATTAAAACCAAACTAAGTCCAACTCTAGTCGGATTATGACCCGACCCGTATCCAAACTCACCACAAACACCTGCTACTCGATTTTTCACCACACGAAATACTTCAAAAACGTTTTATAACCAGCTTTACTTCTTACCACACGGTTTAATAGTTTCACCACACGAATTTATTATTAAAACATGTTCAATCTCGTTTTTAAACCTTACTTTTTAATCCACGAAACACTAACACTTTATATAAAATCGGTTATAAATAAAAGAAAAGATAGAATCGGTTTGGTGTTCACGGCATACCCAAAGAGAGAAAAGATAGAGAGGGAAAGGGTGGCTGTGAATGACGGCGAGAAGAAGGACATGGCGGTGACACTGACTCACGGCCACAACTCGAACCAAACCAAAACCCTTGATCTGCAAACCCTCATGTGACTCTTACTCGATCTACACGAACCCGCAGCAACGAACGCACCCTAGGTCTTGATGATGGTGGTTAGCTGTGGAGATCATGGTTGTGGCATCATGGTGGTGCGTTGGGTGATGACAGTGGCTGATGATTCGAGGGGGAATCTCGAGTAAAAATGGTGTTATGGTTGTTTATACAGCGAGTGGTGTATATCAATTGAAAGAGAATGAGAAAAGGTGAGTGGTGGTGGTGGCGGTGTAAGGTGACTCACAGCGGTGATGGAGTTCGGCCGGTTTTTGTTGCCGGAAAATAAGAGAGGGAGGGATGGGTGGTGTCGGCTGAGAAAGAAGAGGGAGAGGGCTAAAACCCCTAAATGTGTTATAAGTCCCTTTATATAGTATCCATAAAAACTATTATAAACACTAGGGGCTAATAATGCAACCCTAGAAAGATGAAGGGAGGAGTTGTAATTTCTGCGCAGGGATCATAACTGTAATTTGTTATATCTTTCACAAAATGAGGTTTGGGGCTCTTTTAAGTGAGTAAACTGTGACAACTGGTAAAATTAACAACCAGATTTAAAATGCCGTATTATAAATAAAATGAATCGTTAATATTATTGAAATGGTTTTTTAGAAATTACGAGAATTGGTGATTGATTATGTGGTATGTGATGCGTATCGTTGATTATTTGTGTGGAATAATTATCGTTAGACCATTTCTATGGCGTTAAGCTAGGCACTACTTCGACTCTTGCACTAGGAACCTAATAATATGAAATATATAAAGTTTTATTACGCGAAATAAATAGAGGCGTATTTATAGTCACGTTTTGTGGAAAAACCTATTCAAAAATGAAGGCGTACATATAAACACGCGTTGAGGATTTTGATAACAAATATGGGCTCGGGAAGTGAGAGTCGGGAATTAAAGAGAAATGGTTATGTTTTATTTTTATAAACGCGTTTATTATCAAATTTGATGGGAAAACGTATTTAAAGTGAATGGTGGCTATTAAAAAAATTATGTTGACCATGTTTAGTAAATTTCATAAATAAAAGTATGTATTTTCGGTAGAATTTATTAAAATTATATCGTAAGTCATTGTTTTGACACCCTTTTCGAAAATATAGAGAGTGTAGGGACCTTTTTGCAATTTACGGATATAATAAACCTAAACCTAAAACCTTCACTTCATACTTCCTTCTTCTTCATCTATCTCATCCTCTCTCTCTTCTCTCTTTATGCCGCCGCCAGCCACCCTCGAAATATCGTCACCGCCACCTCCACAACCTCATCGCCACCACCAATCAACTCCCCAACATCTCCTCATTCTATTTCTATACATCACGCACCGTGAAAGCAACACCACCACCATTATCATGCACCACCGCCGCCTGAAACCATCACACCACTTCTTTTGACCACTCATAGGCAAAGATCTATTGAAGAACGGTAAGGAACACGCGATTTTATGCGGGGTTTGACTTGGTCACGAGTCAAACTTGTGTTAACTTGTGATTTTGGGTAGAAAACTTAATGGGTTTTAATGTTTTAATCAAATAAAAACAAGTAAAGATTAAAAATGGTATTGGTATCGTGTTAGTGTGATGTGTGTCAAGTGAGTCCACACCGTGAGCTAGTACTCACGGTATTCTTGTTATTCAGGCTCGTGTACTGTTTTGATCTCACGGTATTATGATGTTTGTGTTCTTGTTATTGTTTTGATATCACGGTATTCCTGATATTTACTCTTGTTGAAGTGTTCTTGCTATCGTTATCATAGTTCTTGTTGATGTTCTTGTTACATTGTTCTTGTTGTGTTTCTGGATTCGGATTTATGAGGTGATGTCAAGTTATTGTTGCTTGTAGTTGCTGTCGTTATTGTTAGTTATTGTTGTTGTTGAGTTTTGCCGAGAAGGGTTGAGCCGAGACTACTAGGGTCTCGGCCATGAGATGGTTGATGGTTATTGATTACTGTTGTTACAACTGGTTGTGGAAGATAAAGGTATTTGGTCGAAGTGGTAATGGTATTGTTATGATGATATTAGTGGACGGAGTTAAGTTAGACGTGAGCCGTAGTCGGCCACAAGAGATTGGAGTTTGGATAGCGGTTTTGGATTTTTGACTTGGTTAAGAGATGAGACTCGTTATATGTTTCTTTTGACATAATATGGTAATACTTGTGAGCTTTGCGCAACGTTGGGGTCACCTTGACTTTTTAGTCAACGGTTGGCTTCGACAACGCTGTAACATGAGATTAGTGGACTTTACGTAATTTTGTGGACCGAGAAGTAATGACTCGGACACGTGGACTCGGATAAATAATAACTCGTTAAACATTTATTCGATAAAACTCACTTATATATATATAAGTCAAATGTGTATAGATGCGCGAGTATATATATACATATTCACTTATATTATAAATAAGTGATAACGTTAACAATAATTATTATCTATTAAATTAGATTAATACTTATCGGGAACCTTACTAAGTTGTAAGAACAAATTGGTTTAATAAGTAAAATGGAAAGGATTTGAAAATAAAATGTAAAGGTTTTCAAAACAAATGTTATACAACGTGAGTTATTGGGTATCCGAGTGTACGTGAAACTAGAATATCACTCTTAGGGTATGTATTTCACCTCTATCGTTAGAAAGTTTCAGATCGGTTTAACATTAATAGATCACCGTAGTACGATCATTGGACTCAATGGACCGACAAGCCCAATGGGAATCCAATGAAAGTATTAGATGATATTATTAATGAGAAATGTATCCTACGACTATCATAGGCGATATAACTTTGGAATCAATACGTAAACGGAAGAATGGTTAGGCTTATCAAGTTGACAACTTGATAAGAGACCGACCCTTCGTACGGAAACTTATCGACTCTTAAGGTCATATCCTTTGACCTTAGCTTTGACATGAAACTCGACTTGTATGATGTTACATGATAGGTGAACTATTTGACTTGATTGCCACGATATACTCTTATATATTGCTGGATTTGATTGACATGAAATGCTCTTGTAAACTACATGACCTAATTGATATGATATGCTCTTATGTGCTACTTGACTTGTACGTATGTGAACTTGCTTGATGTGCTAGTTTGGCGTGAGTTCACTTGAGTCGAGGCTTTGTCTCTAACGCACACTCACACACACGACGATACTAAACACTAAAACTAATACGAGAAAGAGATTTTGGAAATGAAAATGGAATATGTACGGGAATTGGGAAATATTTATTTGAGATTTATACTGAGGTGTATTGATATTATTAGGTAGTGCCGAGTCAGTAGTCGCTGTTGCATGATAATTGATACTTTCTTTGCTTCTGTTGATTTTTGTGCTGTTTGTTGGACCTGAGGTGAGTTTAATAGCCCCACTTTTACTCGCATTTTAATTGTTTTCCAAACTTGGGGGAAAAAGCATGCAACTATTTTCTTGGACCTGCTACTACTTTGTTTTGCTATATGTGTTGGCTAGTTGAGGTTAGACGGAGGTAGATGTTGACCTAGAGCTAGGGCGCTTGGACCCTAGTTTGGAATAGACTCTACTTACGGCCTAGATCTAGGGCAGTAACGGGTGGTTCCTTACTGTAAGTGCGACCTGGCTAGTGACCGCTGAAGGGCCCACCCACAATGACAATTCATCTTTCCTAAGATGATAAACTTCTCGATTGTGATTTGTGATTTGTGATGATGTTGGATTGTGATGTCTATGCCTGCCTCTAGTCACACATAGCACTAACCCTTCAGGTCCCATATTGTTTACAAATTTAAACCTATGAACTCACCAGCATAGCTGATTTTTAGCATGTCTTTCTCAGGTATCTAAGATGTTAGCATGACTTACTTACTTTTGGAGGCTTGGCAATTGGTATGTCTGAAGGATCGACAAAAACTCTGATTTTACTATGAGGACCTATCTTTTATTCATTTATGGGCTTTCCTCTACTATTTTTGACGAATGTAAACCTTATAATCAAATTGATGGATTCTCTTTACATTTAAATACATGCTATCTCGTTATCTATACTTGTGATGTCTACCCATTGTAGTAGCACCCCGAAAACTTGTTAAGTCTTCCGCTGTACGAATTTTGGGGGTGTTACATAAACAGAAGATTTATGATGCGGGAATAACACCAACATGCTCAGAATAATATTTCCGATAAAAATGAATATAAATACGTCTAGTATCTCGAAAATCATACCAAACTCAAAATAGATTATCTTTTCCCCGAATAGAACTTGTGAGGAATTTTGCGAGTTGTCACACCCAGCCCCAGCACAAGCTCAAGCCCCAACCGCAGGCCATTGCGCCAAAACATACCCTATATATGCATTAACATTATTTTCATCAAAGAATCTCAGTGGAAACTGATCGATGTCGAAGTACCTATCAAAAATAAACCTAATTATCTTATACTAGATAGGGCAAGTGGGTATCGTATCCACGAGGAGTATGTGGTTATAGCTAAGTTTAACAAAATAAATGATTGATTGATGGTTTGGTTTAATAACTAAATAAGGGAAATACTAATTAACTAGAAAGTAATTAAGAATAAAAAGTAAATAAGCAAATAAAAGTAGGATTTGTAAACAGTTGGGTGAAAAGCAATCCCTCCCGGCTCCGGATATATTGATATGACTAATTTACAGATTATTACTAATGTTTATCTTCAAACCACATAAACATAGTTTGTATTAATTGAAAAGGACAATTTTGAGCACAAGTTATGTTCAACACATGAATTGTCTTAATCCTAAACTAGTTGGACTCGACACGACGCATTGACTAGCAATAACATGTCTTATAATAATCCTATCAAACCACTATAATAATTACTCAAATGAACAATTATGGGTACAAATTATGTTTACCAAACGACCATTTTAACCACTATACTAGTTAGGCTCGGCACGAACCGTTGACTCGCAATAATATGTCTTTCTTGCAATAATTCAATCAAATAATTATACTATAATATTAAAATCAAACAAACGATATACATTAAAAGATCAAATGAATTAATGTTTGACAAACAAAATAAAATCTGTAAACATGATCAAACCAAATATATCTTTTACTGTGAGAGATTACAAAAGGGTTTAGCCGCGCATCACTATCATAGTACTTATCGTATTCATTATATCCTGCATGCTACTACGTAATTAAGATACCAATTGCCAAAAGAAAATAAAACATTTAGTCCTTTTGCACGCTCGTCGAGGCAACAAAGTGGCGTACTTTTTCTTTTCTCCTCTGCCGATAATTAAGAGAGGAAGGTGTGGTTTGGAGGTAAAACTCCTCATTCGGGCCCCACGGGGTACCACATCATCTTAACAAACCTCCCCTTACAACCTCCCTTCACTCACAACTAACTACAACTTACTCATTTGGGCCCCACCACTTACACCTCTATTTTATTTACCACTCACACAAAAAAAAAAAAAAAAAAAAAAAAAAAAAAAAAAAAAAAAAAAGTACGAATGGGTCAGACAACTCCCTTCGCCGTGCAGACGAGTAAGGAGCACATGAGGAGGTGTGAGGAGGTTAAGGGGGTGTGGTGGCTAGGCATGAGGAGATGCCAACTTGGTATGGCGAGAGATGAGGAGCTCCATACCCTCTGCTCTAATAAAACGGGATCCCCTTTTTATTTTATAGCCGCATGATATAGAGTTATAGACTATAGAGCAATGAAACCCTTTTTCCTTTCTTCTGCTTCACGCTAAAAATCCCAACAGGCCTTAGGCCTTTTCCTTTTGTGTCTCGTCCAACAACACCAGGCCACAAGTCCAAAGTATGGCTCAAGCCTTTTTCTTTCATTTTGTTGCTGCGTTCAAATGAGTCCAACAGCCATCTTGTTTAATTCCAATAAAGGCCCAAGATGTGTCATAAATATCAAGTCTTGAACCATGCCACGAGTTCAGTTTTGTGGCAGATAAACCCACGAGATTTCTTCATAATTTCTGTTATTTTATTATTTAAACATGTAGCACTTTCTTGTCTCTTTTCGTGGCCTTTTGAATCAAATAAAACGGACATCGGACGAAGGAGTTATGACCGAAATAGTGCAACCGCATAATATCATGACCTTAACTCCTTTTTGCGCATAACCTACATAATCACAAAACACCTTAAAGTAACATATATAAAGGACAATACCAATACATAATTAAGCAATTAAACTATATTAAGGTGTATGTAAAATGCACCGATCAGAAACTCAAATCAAAAGCCTCTTTTATGTATGATCTTAAAAGTAACAAGTCTCAAAATCAAGATTTTGAGCTCACCCTTTTGAACAAATTTTTAAACCACAACAACAAATCTATTAACCAAAGTTTTTATACATTTTTATGACTCTATAGAGTTTTTTTTACCACAGTATTCATAGATCTATAATGGTTATATATAAACTTGCATAAGTCATAAGAAAACTCCATGAAAACTTCATTTTAAAGAGTTTTGGTGCAAAAACTGATACACGGCTTCTAGCACCTTGTGATTTACCTTCAAAAATAGCTTCTAAAAATTTTGATGACGATAGTAGTGGTGGTGGTGCTGGTGGAGATGGACGGCAGCAAGAGGAAGAACAAAGAGGAGAGAAAAAACTATTTTGCGTGTAAAATAATTGAGAAAGAAAAGAGGTGAAGTGCGGTTCTGTATAAGCTAGTGATATAACACAATTGCGTGAGATCTTATTTGTGCATGGGGGTGTGTAGGTTGGCAAAAGCAAGCGGGGGGGGGGGGGGGGGGGGGGGGGGAGGATTGCATGTCAT
>LBNU01022261.1:19348-30105 GCA_014162995.1 Artemisia annua | reverse complement strand
GGGGAGGATGATGTCATGGTTTTTGTCTTATTTGGTTATTTATTTTGTAAATAGTATGGGTAATTAGTTATTTGTAAGCTAAAATGTAAAATATATATTAAGTATTTGTAGATTAGGTAATTCAAATGTGAATGTATACAGTAAGGTAAAACAATGAAATGTATAAGTATATAAAGGTGTAAGTATTAGTTGTTAAGTATATAAATAAAACGTAAACTCTTAATGCGGAAAACAAATTAACCGGGTAATGTAAAAGTTTAAAACTTATAAAAATGGTATAAGTTTTCAAAATAAATAATTTTAGTATTTTAAAGTGACACGAACATATCGGGATGTTTAAACGACGTTAAACTTAAATTGTAGGTCATAGACACGTTCGTTGACGAAAGTTCCTAATAAAATAGACCTAAACTATAAAAATGACCCGACAAGTATAAAACTAACTAGACAACATGAAATTAGCTCAAAAATGACAAAAGTGGTTATCACTAACCAAAAATTGACGGCTGTCACACTTTTTAGTAAGGGAGATTTTTGGGGATTCGATTTCTACGTTTTTGTTTGAGATGGTTTTAGGATATCTGAGCCTGATTTTGCCATGTAAAAAATTTTCCAAGTCTTGTATTCCTGATCACTTGTATCACTTTTCCTGATCACTTGTGTCACTCAAATGTTTTGTGAGGTATTCTCGTAATATTCAGGCCATATATGTCTGATTGTTTATCATCCCTCAAGTGTTTATGAGGTATTCATCTAATCTTGCGAATTGTTTGTTACTCGTATTTTTGCATTGCATTATAAGATGTTAGAGCCTTATAAAAAATTTTGTTTCTCTTTCTTGTGATTCCCCTTGGCATTCGCAAGAGTATGTCAGGATAGATTAGCCTGATCGTATGTGTTATTGACCTTTAGGCATGAATGGCGTATTTCCCTGAAGACTGATGTTTCTTGGATGTTTATGAGGTTTCCAGGGCTAGTGCGCCTGTCTAACGTGTTTCCTTCATAATGGAAGGGGATTCTCTAAGGGCTTTCTTGCCTGATCAATGTAGTTCCTCAAGTTTTACGGGGTGTTACGTATTTTGTGCCAGCCTCTTAGTAGACGTACTACGGTGTGTTATAAAGTATATGCTTTTCTCAGGGCGGGTTTGCTTGTGAATTTCATTTATTCCATAAGCTTCATAAGGTTAAGAATATGTTTGTTTGTTTCTTGCAAGTCTCTCTCCCTACCTCCCCCTGACATTTGCAAGATATTATCAAGGTAGATTAGCTTGACTTGTTAATTCTAAAAGCTTTCAATTTTTTGGAAAGTGATTTTTGTGTCTTAGAGTGTGTTTTCCTTATGATTGCTTATCCTCAATTTGATGTGAGAGTTTATGTAACTCGTTTAAAGTGTTTGTTCATGTCCATAGGCATTTCAGGCATTATGGAATTTTTGTTTTCTCCCTTGTTAGTTTTTTGGATGTTACAATACTTGGTATGTGAGGATGTCTTTTCCTGACCTTTTGTTATGCCTTAGTTCCTTGTAAGGTCTTAGTGTAACTCCTAAGAAGTGTTTGTTCAGGATCTATAAATCTCTAAGACATTATAGATTTTGTGTATCATGGCGCGTTTGCCTGATAATTTCGTACCTCAACTACTTGTGAGGTTAAATTTAACTCCTAAGAGTGTATATTGCATATGTTTCTTTAAAAGGATTTTGCAAGTGTAAGGGTTGATGACGAGTTTGGTTCTCATTAATTCTTTACACTAGCTACTACATTTAGTGATCAAACAACGTAGCTAACTACCATTCAAGTTAATGACATGTTCTCCTTGGATGTACATGAACCCATATGCGATATTGTATTCAGTTTGACTATTTAGATAAGATACTTGAGAATGGTTATATACAAATTTTTGGTATTGCCACTATCTTGTGAACATCTTTCATCTATTTAGTTACGTATAATGTGAACTAAGTTTGAGGATACGAAATATAGGATTGACCTAGTCAGTTACGGATGTGTGTAACATTGCGAATGTACACATAATATGTTACATAATATGAACTAAGTTTGAGGATACGAAAGATAGGATTAACCAAGTCAGTCACGGATGGGTGTAACATTGCAAATGTGCACATAATATGTTTCAAACAAATATATATGGTATGGATGACGTTTGAGCATGTCGTAATGGCATATAAGCCTGATTTGATGGCGTATGAGCCTAATGAATTGTGAGCTTGAGGACATATGAGCTTGATGTCATGTGAGCGTGATGTCATGTGAGCATGATGTCAGGTGAGCGTGATGTGATGGCTTTGTTCTGCAAAAGATATATGTATAACTTGATTTGATACAATATTCTTATTAGAGTAGTGTTCTTATTGTCAGGTTTGTCATATATGACTTATTTCTTTAATAGTTTAGTAAGATAGATTAAGCATTTGTTTGATTGTCCGAAGGACTAGTTCCTCAGACTAAATCCTTGTTTTAAACATATAATCAGTATTGTAAGAATAACAAGGAGATTTTAGATTAAGTTTCCTGACTTGAATGTTTTTACACCGTTTCCATGTTACAAATTAGTTGTGTTGAAAGGTTGAAACAATTGAAGTAGAAAAATTGTAATGCATACCTAGATGTAGCATTTCCTTAGTTTAGTCGTGTGCCAAGATAGTGATGCGTCGCTATCATGATATAGACATGTGGGAGCTATTTTGTTTGCCTGGCCATGCATAGGTCTTCCTGGGTTAGTTCCGTTTTCCTTCTGCCTACCACTTTATTAATTTGGACTCTCGGTCTGGTTTATAGCGTATAAACCCGGTCTAAAGTTTTGCAGTTTGATGGATTGGTGTTCGAGCCTGCTGAGATGGCATTTGAGCCTGATGGAAGGAAACTTTCTAGGGGAACATTTGGTCCTTTTAGCATTGTCAGGAAATGAGTTTTAGCCTTTTTCTACTCTGTGTCATTCAGTGTTTTAATGACACTTCTTTGTGACAATGAAATTTTTTGCTTGGTGTTTTTGTTTTGTAAAGAGGTTTACCTCCATATAGGGGCGACTCTTGATGGTTTTCTTGTGTTTCCTGTAGACTTCCAGGTTCATATGTCAATTACCGTGGTTGTATGCCTTATTTTTTTATTTTTTTTATTTTTTTGTTTACGTCCTGGGATCATGGCACTAAGGTTTGCTTTGTAGGATATTTGAAGGTGATGTCAGACTATTTGTTTGCCTGCCTGGGATCGTTCTAGGCTATGTTTCAGGCTTCATCGATCTGTGTTTCAGGCTACTTCAGGGTTGTTTTGTCAAGTATTGACGATAAGTTTAATGAGACTGGATAGTGGTAGCACCATTTATTTATTGAGGGGAAAGAGTGGATATGGTCTTGCCTATATCAAGTGCCGTATGAGTTTTTTTTGTGAATTTTCTCGATGATGTGGTGTTTTCTGGCGAGTCGGAGAGTTTGCCATTGAACTGAAAAGTGAAGAAGGTGGTTATTTTTTTTAGGGTGAAGTTTTTTGCGTTTTGCAACGAAAAACAAGGTTTTAGCATGTTGCCTGGAAACGACGGTTTCATAGTAAAACCCTTGTTTTTGGGTAAGGAAATATTTCCGGGTAACGAAAGGGTAGATTTTGGGTTCTCTGACGCCAGGTAGGTGAAAACAGTTGATATTTTATTTTGTTTTATGCTGATGGAATATTCGAAATCAGAGTTTTCATGTGTCGAAAAGTTCAAAAATAGCAAGTGTTTTTGGTTTTCTGTTCAAAAATAGTTTGAGCTAGGAAGCTCTCATATATAAATCAGGTAAACACATAATGCCTTCGAATATCCAAATCAAGTATATCGGTAAATCAATCAATCAGATCTTAATCAAACAGTTCACATATTCAGATAAACAATCATTAAGTTTAGTTAAAAGAGCATGTATTATCCCCCAAAAATAGTTAAGAAAACTGTTTAAAAAGTAGGGGGCTATGANCAAAAATAGCAAGTGTTTTTGGTTTTCTGTTGAAAATAAACTTTTTCCCAGTTAATCGGAAAAAGGCAAAAAAATCGCTGCTATTAGTATCGTACATCAATCATGGCACCATGTTTACCCAAGGTACGTATTGAGTTCGGTAAGGACCCCAAGGTGTGACCAGAGTCACGAGTTGGGGTAATGCTCATAAGTCGACTTGGTTGTGTGTGTCTGCGTGTGTGTGTAATTCATGAAAGAACAACGACTTAGCTTGGGCCATTTCGAGGGAATAACCAAGTACTTATTGGGAAGCCCTTAAGGTAGAGTAACGCGTAAACACAATCTAGTGACCTAGGATGACCCAGGTGGTGTTTATCAAGGGAACGGATAAAGATGATACGTGGCATATCATCCTTGGTTGATTTGGGTGCATGGAGGTTTTCATGCATTGTTGTAGCACTACCTCTTTGTGAATGAGGTAGCGACACGTGGTTTTTGTTATGTACGGCTTGCCTAGACGTGTTCGTCAGGCAGGGTTTACCCGAACGTAGCCTAGGGAAGTGTTTCTCAGGTCGATAGTCGAATCTTAGCCTTGGTAGGCTTGCGTTCGGCTAGTATAGAGTGTATGGGTCTTAGCTAGTTAGGTTGAAGCTCTCATACACTATCCGAACTATTTTATTGTTTAAGTAACTTACAGGACTACCTAAGTGAATATCGATACCACCATCTCTATCAAATGAACTATTTTTCCCTCTCACATCATCATTGGGTAAAAAATGTGTGTTCTCATCCGGATTAAGATCAAAAAATTTTAAGTGAATAACTTCATTCTGATTAAGATTATCTGATGTATCATGTTTATGGATGTCTTTCTTAAAAGGAAACACATTTTCATAAAATTTGGCATCCCTTGAACAAATGATTTGTTTTGTTCCAAAGATACATCTTATAACCTTTTTTGAAGTTAAAATATCCTAAAAACACATTTAGACCTGGATGAAAACTTGTCACGATTATTTAAAATGATTTTAAAGCACAAACACCCGATCTATTATACACAAACTATATAGAAACTTTCCTAGAAGTACATTGGATGGTAATCTGTTGATTAAATAAGTAGCAGCTAGAATACACTCAACACATATAAAGAGAGGTTTCCCCCTAAAGCATAAGAGACCTAGCAACATTAAGGAGTTGTCTATGTTTCCTCTCAACTATGTCATTCTACTGTGGTATGTAAGCACAAGAGATTTGGTAAAGTTGTTGACTTGGGTATAAACTTCCCATTATAACGATACATGATACTAATTTACTTTTGAGGGTATAGTCATAATTTTTATAAGCAAGCCATTGATTCATTAATTCTCATTAAAAATAAATAAATAAATAATAAATATATAAATAAAATCCTTATGTTTTAGTTTACATAGAGTTTGAAGGCAAACAAGCAACAAGCTGCGCAGCTAGCCCTTTTTGGATTGCAAAACCGATTCTTTTGAAAACAACATTTGTTGATCTAGGTATCATAACTCGTTGGACTCTGTTGAGAAGCTCCACCGCCTCAGGTGCAAGTAAACCAAAAGTATCAAATATGAAAGGAATACAAACATGTTGATTTTCAATGCATGCTTTCTCGCATTTTTCACTTTGTACGAGGCGGCTTTCAAAGCATTATGTCCTACTGTAAAACCTTGGCCAAACCCACGAGAGGAAAAACCCTGGTTAGATCCACACACTCATGTTTCCCTCCAACCCATCAAAAACCAAAACGTCTGCTGGTTTGAGTGTGGATCTTCCATCCAATGGGTCCGTCAAAAAGTTCACATGTGCTTCTTTCTTGGCGGAGATTCTGGCACGCCTACATATTTCAAAAAAGACATCCCTAACCATATTGTGTATGTACTTGAATACCGAAAGCTTTTTATAGATCGCATGTTTTAAAAAAAAAAAAAAATCCAAACGTGCCTTGCGACGGACTGGCCATATCTATACTACTTATAATAGAGATTAGACCTTCTCTCCTATTAAATATTTAAGATTTTCTAATATAGATTTTAAGTAATTACAAATAAAAGAGCACTACTTACAACTATTTAAAGCACAAATACAATCATTTAAATCACATACAATTAATACACTAATTAAATCACTCATTCGCTAAAATATACAATCATTNTAATAAATATATAAATAAAATCCTTATGTTTTAGTTTACATAGAGTTTGAAGGCAAACAAGCAACAAGCTGCGCAGCTAGCCCTTTTTGGATTGCAAAACCGATTCTTTTGAAAACAACATTTGTTGATCTAGGTATCATAACTCGTTGGACTCTGTTGAGAAGCTCCACCGCCTCAGGTGCAAGTAAACCAAAAGTATCAAATATGAAAGGAATACAAACATGTTGATTTTCAATGCATGCTTTCTCGCATTTTTCACTTTGTACGAGGCGGCTTTCAAAGCATTATGTCCTACTGTAAAACCTTGGCCAAACCCACGAGAGGAAAAACCCTGGTTAGATCCACACACTCATGTTTCCCTCCAACCCATCAAAAACCAAAACGTCTGCTGGTTTGAGTGTGGATCTTCCATCCAATGGGTCCGTCAAAAAGTTCACATGTGCTTCTTTCTTGGCGGAGATTCTGGCACGCCTACATATTTCAAAAAAGACATCCCTAACCATATTGTGTATGTACTTGAATACCGAAAGCTTTTTATAGATCGCATGTTTTAAAAAAAAAAAAAAATCCAAACGTGCCTTGCGACGGACTGGCCATATCTATACTACTTATAATAGAGATTAGACCTTCTCTCCTATTAAATATTTAAGATTTTCTAATATAGATTTTAAGTAATTACAAATAAAAGAGCACTACTTACAACTATTTAAAGCACAAATACAATCATTTAAATCACATACAATTAATACACTAATTAAATCACTCATTCGCTAAAATATACAATCATTTTACCACATGGTACAATGCAATTAAGATACTAAGCCAAACATATGAATGTGTAGTCTTATCAATGAATATATTTTATTCACTTGTTGCACTTTATAAAATATCGTTAAGCATTTTATATATTGATTAGTTGCTCGTGACAGACATGCGGACACAATACTAAATATTTGATGCCGTTAACATTTATTGTTGCGGCGGGTACCCTACTAGTCTTATGTTATTAGTTATAGCTAGTTATAGCTGGAATTAAAGCAATAGCATAGCCAGTTGACTTTTCTCAAAAGCTCAACTATTTAGTCACATGTTAATAGTTAATGGCTTCGAGTTTGTTATAACGTTTTCGTTCTAACATCGCACTATGACTAATGATTTATTGATTTGTAGATTTGAACACGAAGACTGCAAAGATTTTGGACGTCTACAAATCATTTTTTCATGCATTGCATCTTTGTTTTCTTATCTATGATGATTGTGGAAATAATGACTAAAACTAAAGGCTTTTACAATATGTCACAATCCATTCTAAACATATGCTTCCAACATATGAAAAGTATCATGCAACACCTTGTCACAATTTTTATTAATAAGAACTGGAAACCATATAATTAGGATACCCAATCCGATTAGTTCGCATGATGTTTGTGCGTTGGAGTTCTATCATTAGTATAATTCGTATGTTTAGGATCATTTACTAGTGGTTCTGTGTTTTTACCAAAAATTTCGGTCAAGTGTAATAGTATTGAAACAATTTGCTCCATCAATATATGTGTCCTCTTTGCTTTCCTATTATGTTTCCTCACTTTTTGCTTTTGCATTTTGACTTCCGCAATACTTGGGACAAACTTCACACTATAAATACCCGTTTATGTCAATCAAAACATAATCAAAACCATAACCTCATACAGAAACATGGGATATTTGCGTAACATTTCGCTTGTTCTTGCTATATCATTTGCAATTCTACATTTGTCACATGCTCACGAAACGTACGGGGAGCCAGGAAACACACCAGATGACTACGTTCATGCCCATAACTGTATCCGAAGAGTATTAGGTATGAAACCTTTGTGTTGGGACGATGAATTGGCTAAAGTTGCACAAGCTTGGGCCGAAACAAGGACACCCGATTGCAGTCTCGTTCATTCTGACAGGTGCGGTGAGAATATGGCACAAGGAGCCATCAATGGTTCGATGGCAGTCCAATTGTGGCTTGATGAGAGACTCGACTATGACTACAACGAAAACAAGTGCATTAAGATGTGTGGTCATTATACCCAAATTGTTTGGGCAAACACTGAACGTGTTGGATGTGGTAGGGCTTTATGTAGCAACGGCTGGGCTTATATTACTGTTTGCAATTACGACCCTCCCGGTAACGTTGTTGGTCAGAAACCTTACTAGTTCTTAATCACATTTTCGTGCTATTTCTTTTGCACGTTGCAATAATTTTGTCACCTAACCAAACACTATGAGTCATCGTCTAATAGTTCTCCTATTAATCATTTGGAGGGACCGTAATTAAGAGAGTTGGCGTGATGGATACTTCGAACTCATATTCTAAGAATGTTATTAATAAGATGTTTCCTTGAGATATGCAAATGAAAAAGAAAAAAAGTTGAAAGTTCAGTAACTATTTCATTTTATTACCTAAGATGTTTCTGTATTGTATTTGATTACCATGTTTTTGTATTGGAAAGCACCAATTTAAAGATTTTAACAAGGAAATGTGGTAAATGTATACACATTCGAACCACAATTTACAGTTAACCCATGTACGAAAAGTGGAAAACATCAAAAGATGGTTATTACAATGGTACCAATATGGAGCATTTAAGGTTTGATATTGGAAATGTTGAGCCTCTTTCATTATAAGCACAAGAGCACCCGAGTTATTTCTGGTACAAAACTGAACCTGATACAGGTCCTTTCTGCTACAAAATAAGTCATTTCTAAAACAACTAACAAGCGTGATACAGGTCCTATCTGCTACAAAATAAGTCATTTCTAAAACAACTAACAAGCGTTCTCTCAAACATAAATCGCTTCAGAATCTAATGTCATATAGCAGGAAAGTTACAAATGAATATTGTCACAAAACAGAATACAGATCAGATGAAGATATTACACCAATCTTGAACATTTTCATTCATTCTTCAACGGAGTTTGAGGCTTATGTGCATTCCATTGTAATAACATCCACACTATCGACGTGCCTATTTAGCGAGACTTATTAGATAAATATAAAAACCATTTTGCAATGGACAAAGGTTATGAAAGCAGAGCTTAAAAGAAACAAACAAAAAATTATCATGTGATTCTAATGAGAGAATATTACCTGCAAAGAAACCAACAGTTGCGAGATTTTGAATGGCCATGGTGTGGTAGATAAAGTATTCTGTCAAGAAGTGACCTAGGGCATAGATGAAAGATAGAAAGGTTGCGAGATAAAGCGGTTTGTTGTCAAGGTTGAATGCACAGAGGAAACACATAGTGCAAGTAAGCAGTGTCCATACGCCAAACGTCCTCCCATGGATTTCAGTCACTGCATAGTATATAAAAAGTTGATATTTTTTCATATACAAAAAAAGAACTTAACTAAATGAATGACAAAAAACTCTTGATTAACCGTGGAAATGAATCTGTATCTTAAATATCTAATGCAAAATTTCATTCACAAAAAAGACAATGTAAGGAAACTGCTCACTGCTAAATATAACTACTGTCTTGTTCTCTATTTGAATCACAAAGTTTGACTAGGCACGTAATTTAGGAAAACTGTTTCATGTATTTGCAAAAAATTTAAATACCATTTAGAAACAGAGTATTGAAACCTAACTAGATTTACATATAGGTTTATAACAAGTAATGATCCAATACAAATATACATAATTTGACCTAGAAAAGGATTCATAGAATAATTTCATGGGGGCTTATTTTGTACAAAATTGCAAAAAGATTTAAGAGGAAAAAAAAAAACCTGCTTTTTAGAAACTGCTTCATCTCAAACAAGCACTTTGAAATAAGCATGTCCCACCCTTATTATAAACTACTTATTTTGCCAGAAGTAAGTAGTTAAGTAGAAGCAATTTGATGATCCAAACACTCCATTTTACTTATTTGCTAAAGTGAAAAAATAAGCAACCCCAAACACCCTCTTATATCCCATATTCGCAAGCTAGAACTACAATCTACCGGAGTGTTTGGGAATGCATTTTCTGCTTTCGCATTTACCGAGTTCTAAGTGTTTGGATGAGAAACTGATTCTGATGATTTTAGTCAAATATTTAGTTTCACTGATGACGTATAGTCCGCATTCGGGTCACGAACCCGACCAATGGACGCTACTACACTCAGGCCCATCACGGATGGGCTATCACAATAACGGTTTGGGCTCACGAAGGCCCAAACCCAAAGTTATTTATGGTCTTGATACAGGATATCTCTTATTTATGGGATATATATCATGTGACCGACTTAGGCGGATACGCCGAAGAGTGAGGAACACGAAACCAACAAGGTTTCGTGCGTATATAAAGGGCATCACCGCTCTCATTAAAGGTACGATAACAAAAACCCTACCTCTTCTACAAACCCTAAAACCGATTACTTACTCTCACGCCGGAGGATAATCGTAGGAAACAATCCCACGATAAGCCTAACGGTGTTTCTTTGCTTTCTTAGTGTGCAGGTCTCAAGCATTAAGATCCGATTGATACTCAAAACAAGGAACGCCCAACTTTTGTATCAACAAGTGGCGCCATCCGTGGGACCATACACTAAGAATTCTGCTAACTACTAGAATGACAAATTCCGGAAACCTAAACCAGCGGACTCCGCAGGCGAAGAAAACGCATG